>JAQGAV010003499.1:0-12331 GCA_034691345.1 Phasmarhabditis papillosa | reverse complement strand
TCCCGCGCTCACCCGATCCCTCTTCTGATAGCAAACAATCAGTGAATTGAAAAGTGAAAAATGATACCCGGAGGTCTCAACCGAAGGGAATATCAATAAAATGATGTAGGAAAGTCGACAGAGGGGTTTGTGAAATTCATAGTTTAGTATAAAGGGTTTCTGAATTTGTATTAAAGCTATAAACTATAAATAATCAAACAGATATAGAAACTCTATGTTACAAATCTTTAGAGTTTTACTATAGTCTGTAACAAGAAAAAGGCTGCAAGGTGCGGTGTTAAACGAGGGCTTTCGCAATTATGTATTTGGGTTTTGTGAAATCAAACAATCGCAAAAAGACGCCATGGTATTTTTCTAGTAACAAGCAAGAAATTGCGCTTCAAATCATACCAAGAACATCTACTTTCGATGAAAATTGAGCAATTTCTGACAGCAATAACACCGCACCTTGCAGCCTTTTTCTTGTTACAGACTATAGAGGTTCAAAACAATGTAGCTTGTCTTTGTGTTAGCTTAGTGGCTAGCGCAGCGGTCCTGAATCCGCTGTGGGTTCGACTTCCCGTAGCTGCAGAAGGCTTGGGAAACCAGTAGATTACTTATCCCATTTTTCATGCCCCCGAAGACTGAATGTTAGAAAGGAGCCGTCTTTACTCAAAATATTCCGGAATGAATGGCCGAAACCCTGCCTCAAAAAATCTACATGTGATACAAGTGATTACAAGAAAAAGTTTTCTCTTCAATGGTTTACAAACCTTAATGATAATAATAGTGTTATAGTCGGCGGACTACTCAGTTGCAGCTAAAGGTCTTAATAATTGAAACTAGAGCATAGATTTGCTCTATTTACTCTAATAAGATCTAATAAATTTGCAGTTCGTACCGTAACCCGTTGCAAGAAGTCCGTCAACTATAGTTCTCCTACTATTCAGTTCGAATATATCAATCATTCAAAGCTTCTCTAAGAACTATAAACATTAACATAATGGGCGAATACTTGTTGATAAGCTTACAAAATTCAAGAAAGGTTTAAAAATAAGATACAATTAATTAAATACAACAAAAATATATTACAAAACACTAAAACTGTACAAAATCGTAACTGTATTTAGTGATATGAGAGTGTGTGTAATCATTTTAAATCAGCTGAATACACAGAAAAAGATGCGGAATTCTATAAAACATCATAGCAAATGGTATCTCTGTAAACACCGGGCTGTAGAAAGCCGACGGTGGACTTCGGGGATGGGACTTTCAAGTTCTTTCGGACCTTATTTTTTTTGAGATCAAGAGCTTAAGAGTGGTTAACTGAGCTCGGTGCCAGACTTCAAACGTCGAGGACCCGTAATTTGCAACCCCTGAAATTTGTAAACATCAGCTAGTTTAAAAAATACACGCTAGTTTAAAAACTTTAAGCAGTTGCCACGGGAATCTATAAATATATAATCACCTCTCTTTCAACTGCCTATGCGGAATTCGGAAACTCCTGAATCAGCTAACACGGATTCTTCCAGATTAGTTCTCTAAACTCTTCTCCAAGATTACAGAGGCCGTTGTTCCTGCTTACATTTTCAATTTTCTCCACCTCACCTGCAGGCAAAGTTCGCGCGCGATGCTGGCAATTGACGTTGGCTGTAAAGCATTCGCAAATTGCTTGCGTGCTGCTGGCAAAACCGATTGGAACAAAAATGGATTTCTTAACACGTCCTCCTCTTCATTCTTGAAATCGACTATTCCTTGCAAGATTATTGTACCCACACACAACTGTAACCTGTGCAACAATTTATTAATAACCACAACTTAAACTATTTCATATATATATTTATTATATTAACTATAACACCTTCTTATTTTTTAAACAAACATCAATATCTTGCATTCTAAACTTGTTGAATTACTTTCTATTAATAGTAAAGACTCTTCTGATGCCTCTAGTGAATCTAGAAGATAGTGTTTTGTTTAGATCTTCTTCTTCTAAATGCTTTATTCTATTTATAATAGAGCAGATATCATCACAGCCACGACGGAACTCCAGCAAGCAGCTAGTACGGAGTACTAATAGACGACGCTCCACGCATTTGGCTGAAATATAAAATATAGTTGTTTCAAGAATTAGGATTGTAGCCGCGCGGTACCTTGTAGGATCGCGGTGTTGTGAAAAATTAAAGTAAACCGGTCAAAGGGGATTTCTTCGTATCTCTGATAATTTCATAGTCCGCAGCGTGCAGTTCCGAAAAGCCAGGGTCCAAACCCGGTCCCTTTCGGGAGTCTGCCATATTTAGAGCGCTGCAAGCTAACTGTTTAATATAGGTAGTCCCCTTTGACAGAAGCAGGCGCTTTTTTAGGGAACTGCTAGAGTGTTTCCAAAAAAGTCAATTCGAACTTTCATTATTCATCGCAACCGGTTCTTTTAATAAAAAACTTGAAATAAAACTTCCGTAGCAATACAAAACAACTTAATTTTCATATATGCATTTTTATAGCGATTAGGACTGAAAGGGTGCGCACCGTTAGCCAAAGCTCGGCTCTAGACCGGCACCTGTGGCCGTAATATAGAAACGCCCTAGTGGGTGCCCGAGTTTGAAAATTGTCGCCAGGGCGTTTCTAGCCACAGTATCCGCAGTTCGAGACTCCCATTTTAGAGCTTACAGTTTGTTTCTACTTACCAAATGCCTTTATCCTTTCTCTATTCAACATATCATCCTGTGTTAGCTCTAAGGAAGCTGTAAATCTAAGGCTCATTCTGATCTTCTTCCGGCCGTAGTCTATCTTTTGAATTCCTAGCGAACCACCTCGAAGAAGTTCGTAGAATGTGTCAATGATCAAATTGCCTGAAATAAGAGAGTTTATGGAATTTCGGGTGGTAAAGGAAGGAACCCGCCTTTTTATGTATTTTACTTATTCTATTATTTCTTGTTGCTTATTATATAAACATAACAAATGCCTTTTAATATAGTCTGTATCATGAACTAAGTTTCCAGGGCGGTATCCTGGGAAACAGCGGTGTTAAATAAATCCAGCGATGTTTCATTCGTTTTAATCTAACACCACCAGAACATCCAACCTGGGCCCGGGCCCGCCGACTGTGTTCAGGGCCAGGCACGGCGCCCGCTGGATGCTCTGAACACCACATCTCTATCAGGATAGTGCTCTGAAGACTTAGCTCTTACGACAAACTGTATGTATTATATTATATAATATATTCAAATATACCGGTCTAGGTTATAAAACAAACTAATAAACTGTTTAAATGGAAATTCATATGACTTAGTTTTTTAGTTATTAATAACACTTACCATAAATACTAGTATAGTCAACCGCTCTTCTACAATTCTCATACACTGGAGCATTATCATCTTGTTCAGAGTAATCCAGGTCATCCGAGAACTTTGCGCTTTCCCGAACTGGAGCAAAGCCGGAACGGATTCGTGAGCTTCGGTCGGGAACAGGTGGGTTTGAGAATTCGGAATGCGATGAGAGACCGGAGTCTCCAGAGATGAGAGAGGAGTCGGATGCAGGAGCTAGAATGTGAAAGAATGGTTAATGCAACTCCCGGAGTAGGATTTCACGGGTCGGCCACGGCCGGCCACAAGGGTGGGAAAAGGTCGGCCAGATCGGCCCTGGCCCGGCCCTTTTTCAAAGTTTGGGCCCCGCCTGGCCCGGGCTGATTTCCCAAAAAGTCGGCCCCGGCCGTTCCTCTTCTATTTCACAATTTTTAGAGGATATTGTTCAAAAGAGTTAGTTTCGAGTGCTATTTTTCGGCATTAACAATAAAGAGTGCAATAATCTTCACCTATTTATGTTATTGGATACTACTTATCAAAATATTCACCTAAATCAGTCGATTTTTTGACAAAAATTGTGCTTGCGCGGGCCGTCTTTTGGAATTTTGGGCCCTGTATGGACCAACAGCTCTAATTTTCGGCCCTGGCCAAGGCCAGCCCGTTAAATTCCCAGGCCTGGCCTGCCCCTTCCCATCCGTGTGTTATATATTTACTTTCGTGATGAAGGTTTTTCATGAGATAGCTCTACTTTTTTGTGGAGTTCGTAACCATTGTGTGATGACACAGTGTTTGCGGAATCCAAACGTTTTTCAACAAATGTTTAAAAGTCTATCAACCACTAGGTTTCCAGCTCAGTATCCTTGATAGAGGAGATGTTATATAAAAATGAATGTACTTTTAAAGAAGAGGCTACTAATCCACTTTTTTTCCCTTCATTTTATATAACACCGCTGCGTTGCACGTTACTCCGCTAAAAACATAGCTCTAGATGTAGACCATAATCATTTGATGGAAGACGATAGTTAATATTGAACCTGCTAATCACAGATTGTTGTATATACCGTTTAAAAACAAGTTCTAAACTTAAACCGATTTTATGGAACCCGAATGTTTCGATATTTATCTGGCGCCATAGCATAGAAACGCCCGGGTGATTTTTAGCCTGCAAGGGCAACAATTCGTATCTGCTCGGGCAGCCAAAAACTGCCGGGGCGTTTCTATACTACGGCCACTGGCTCTTTTACAAACCACAATCTTTCGGCCTAGTCGTACTGATTCCACTTCTTCTGCTATCCCGTTGCCGAGCCGATACCCTGATCCTGCGAGGTGGAGTAATCACTCCGAAAGAAGGTACCTAAAATTTAGCTAAGTTATTATAGTCGAGCGATGAATTGTTTGCAATTAAAGGACTGCGAGTGTTGCGCTTATCATTTCGGTTTTCCACTATTTCTTTGGATCAACGGCTGTGGTGTTTTATGGTATGGTTCTCTCCGTACAATGGTATGGTTCTCTCCGTACAATGGTATGGTTCTCTCCGTACAATGGTATGGTTCTCTCCGTACAATGTTCTCTCCGTACAATGGTATGGTTCTCTCCGTACAGAAGTTTAATAAGTATATAGTGTGTTTATAAGTGTTGAAGCCGTGTCGTCGGCGTATTTTGTCAGCAAGTTTCGTATTATGCTAAATCCAATGCCAAGTTTCTTCAAAAATGTAACATAATTAACTCCGCTTATTCACTTTTGAATAATAATATAATTACTGGTTTCAATCAAGAAAACCTACCGAAGTCATTCTGCTTCTGGGCAATGATCCTTCACCAGTGATGTAAAACACTTCACTCTCGGGATTTAGGTCATCATCATGGGAAGAGTAGTCGTAAAGGGAATCGGAAAGTTGCTCCGAGTATCTGCTGGAGCAACTTTGTCGAAGTCGAGTTAGGGATGACATCTAAATAGGTAAGTTTGAGTAATATACTCTTCATATAAATATACTTAGAAAGGAAAAAAAAGAAAAACAAACTGAAAACAAAACCGTCAAAACCAAACTATTTTAATGGCAATTGTTTACATTCTCAGTTCAAAAGAGTTCTGTTCTATTAGTCAATTAAGTTAAGGAATATAAATTATTCGGGTTACTGTAGCTTTGGAGAGTGATTATGCGTTTCTTTAATAGTTGAAGGTCTATTTTCGGCGGACTACGGATATGTTCTTAAAGGAAAGGACTGTAAACTCACTCCTTTAGCAACAGAACATGCAACTATACTTATGATAGTCGGCGGACTAATCGCTTGCAGTTAAAGGTCTAATAATTCAAAATAGAGCATATATGTACTCTAAATTTGCTCTAATGAGCTCTACAAAATTTGCAGTTCGTACCGTAACCTCTTGCATGCGATTAGATCACCGACTATAGATGGCGGATAATATTCAATATACATATACAAAAACAGTTCCTACACTGGTTTCAATCTAACAAGAAATGTTTGCAACAAACTTAGGCGAAGGACTAGGTGATAGATGAATGTCTAAGAAACATAACGATGATAGTTCAATATTTTTTTAAAGTTGAACAAAACTATAACCTGTTAGACTGTATAATTCAACAATACAACACTACAAAGAATATAAAATAGACTAGCGTCCGGTCAAACCCTAAACGCAACCCACTGAATTATTTCTAAATTCTTAGCTAGCATTCCCTAGTGTGACATGAGAGGTGATAAAACCATTAGAAATATCAGACAGTAACTAAGTTACTAAAAAAGGTAACCGCACTTCCTGAACCCTTATGTTGTTTAGTTATACTTGTGTCCCGCCCTGGTGGTACATTTCGAAGATTAGTAAAATAGTCCTTATAGTTAGTTGTATTCTTTAGTAGCGGAATAGGAGTGAATCATTTATTAGTAAAATCCGCCCCTTATAAAGGGTTGGATAACAAGAATACAAGAAATCACAGAATACCACTGGGCCTTTCTGAGAAGGGAGCCAGGATGGATTCGGAGAGAGTATTCCCATTTATATAAACTTGATATCTATCGGTAACTATAGTCGACGGACTAATCGCTTGTAGCTACAAGTCTAAAAAATAGAATTAGAGCACAGATTTTCTCTAATTGCGCTGATGATGATGATGGATCTCCTATTCTGGGCATTAATTTGGATCTAATCTCTGCATTTTTTTCTCCGGGTCCAAATCTTGCTAACCCAAAGAAATCAGTTAAATTAGAGGACTGTATTCTGAATTTATTTAATTAGCCGTTTATTCACAGCGAGTGGAATTAACCATTTAGGCGTAGTGCCAAAACCTGCGAATGTGCATTATTGTGCCGAAACTGTGTCAAAAGATACAGTAACCATGCAAAATTCTAAGAAAATGCACTAAAAATTAATATATTGAGCCTTTGTTGCGAGACCCGTTGGCCATTTCTTAAATGGACGAAAATGTCTATTTCGACGGGCTGTGTAATGGAAGCGTCGAGTCGATAAAGAGCGGTTCCGGTCGAAACGCTTACCCAGGATGTGATACCTGGCGGACACCTTCCTGAATTTTTTTGTCCATCAATTTATATTTTTCTTAATATAGTTAGAATCAGCAAATCGTGATGTATGCGCTTGGCAATTCCTTTTGCTACTGACAAATTCTTTCGAAAAAACTGCCGCGCCCTAAGGCAATGGGACGGAGCAAATTCAAATATTTAAATGTCGCTTCAGAATTATTTGTCAATTAACATCATTTTATTTTTGCATCATTCGAAAGAGCGTAGTTCCAGCTATGGAGCTGAGTTTCTTCAGGATATTTATAGTAATAATTAAATGTGTGAACGGTGCGCAGTACTTTAGCTGCACTCTCGCCAGGCGTGCAGTGGTGAATCTCAAGTTTCTCAAGGCCGATATGGGGTTAGTATTCTGTTGATTAGGAAGCAAAAATATTAATGAACTACTTCATCTAGAATGATTCAATTAAGAAAACGGACCCTTATTGCCGAGTTCTGCCTTTGATAGTACAACACATGGCAACAGTAAAAAGGTCCTCCATGAAGATTGTGTCAAAATTTTTGGACAACAAATCCTTAATGTTGCAAATACAAATAAACTACTACTTAGTACCTTTATTTCAACTATATTACAAATATTACACAATTGCCATACTAAACGTTAAATTAGATATGCATATCACAATCAATTTGGAAAAATGGAAAAATAAAAAATAAAAACTGAAAACATAACTTGGGATAAAACTAGAAAATACGAATGACCTATATATGTACAAAAAAAGTGAACATCAATTTTTTTACAGAATTTAAAAAAATGTCTACGGAACCTCATTGAACAGATGCTTATAAACCGCACATCCGATTGAAAACTGCTTCTTGTCAACAGCACACTTCATCTGTTTTGTCATATCGGCTGCCTCCGCTGAATATTAGAAGCCCTATTATCATACACAGAGAATGAATTACCTAGTCGATTGTTTCCTTTTAAGTAAGATAAAACAAGAACGCGGAACCGTTTATAGTGCGGTCCAAGGTTCCATCCATTTTCTACGGCCTGAAGAATGAACACTACTCGTGTATGTATGACATCAAACTTACTTTCGCAATGTGTTTGTTTGAAAGAAAATGATTTAGGTAATCATTTGAGTTTCGATGACAGAAGACTTTATGTTTACACAGATGACATTTGCGCAAATTCTGGAATATCCTAGCTGACAAAAGAAAAAGAAAATACCTTTAAATGAGGATAGATGCACAGCATATAATTCACAAATCTTTTATCCAAAAGTTTAGAACGCCTCAGCCAAGCCAGACAATTAAATAGTTTTTCAACTGAAAGTCAACTCGGTCAATGTACTTTGAGCCGCATACTTACAAGGAATTCTTCCCTTTTTATGTGAGATTTTGTTCACAAATGGAACATTGGGGGGTCTGAATGGCATCTGTTTTCCTAAAAATTGTTTGACGTATTAAATTATCATACAGAAGCTACCTGTACACTTGTCATTGTACATCACCAAAAGTTTTTGGTAATCTTTGGAAAAGCTAAACACGCGGTTTGATTGAAGGACCTAAAAAAGAAGGTGAATTTTGAACTGGATGAAATACCAACATTATTCCAATGCCCCCGAGTAGTAAAATGCCGGATCAAATTGGAAGCATATTCAGAATGGAATGTTTTACGACATGTAATGCATCCAATAGTCTTCTGAACATGAAATTATTAACCTATTTCATAAAAATAATAGCACACACCTGTCCACCAAAGTAATGATTTTCAGATAACACTGATACAATATCCTTCTTCGCGAACTTTTTGAAATGAGTAATTGTATGAGTCTTATCATCGACTAAAATATAAAATGAAAAACATATCCAACAGAAGAACAATACTTGACATGGGATCGTCAACTTCATGGCGACTTCTCCCAAACATGAAAGGTAAGTCAATCCATTGATTGCCAGCGAGTGTTGAACAGGTGACATTCGGCTGCACAAAAGGTGCATTAAGTGAGATAAGCTAAACAGTAAATAATACAAGGAAAACGATATGCCAAGGAAAGCATTATGTGACACTCGTATCGAAAACAAACAATCAGTCTCGTTATTCATTACCTGTGAACTTTCCCAGTTGCAATATGGCCTATCTGGCATTAGCATATATGGAAATACATGTCCAACTGATGATGTTTCTGCTTCCGTATGTTTCCAGTTTGACAATGAAACTGCTGTGGGCTTGCTGCTATTCTGAATGAATTGCAAACATTAAGATACAAATAATATGAGCAAACCAATGAAAATTTTCCACTAAAATCCATAGCCGCTTCAATACTTTCAAGAATAGACCTGGCAGGTGGATTGCAATTCTAAAGAATAAAGCTATTTTAAATACTTAAAAACAGCGTACTCCAGGAGCTTTGCCCATAGGAGACATGTCACGTTTGGTACTATTGCGTCGTGTGGATAACTAAAATATGGGATATCACAACATTTGGAGCATGAGAAGACAACCTCTTCCTTTTTAGAAGGTGCTTCACAAGTCGCAAACGAGTCCGCAGCTGGATGTTTTTTTACTTTATCCTGTTTGATGAAGTTGGAAGAATGAGGACGATCCTTGGCAGGTGGATCGCAATTCTAAAGAATAAAGCTATTTTAAACACCTAAAAACGGCGTACTCCAGGAGGTTTGCTCATAGGAAACATGTCACATTTGGTACTATTGCGTCGTGTGGATAACTAAAATATGGAATATCACAACATTTGGAGCATGAGAAGACAAACCTTTTCCTTTTTGGAAGGTGCTTCACATGTCGCAAACGAGTCAGCGGCTGGATGTTTTTTTACTTTATCCTGTTCAATGAAGTTGGCAGAATGATGACGATCCTTCAAAAATCATGTTGGTATATACACGAATAACGAAGTACTGGTATATGATTGTTTCCATAAGATAGTTGGATAACCGAACTTCTTTCTTCGAGCGATACAATAGGCTAAATTCCAAATATATCTGAATTTGTATAACCAATCCTACCGTATTTGCCGTAGAGACTGAAGGATCATCACATTTCTTTATAGTTTGTGTGTCCTTTAATACCATTCGAGGAAGATTAGTGTCTGTAATCAGAATAATTGATAGGGAACATCGCCAAGCAGAACCTGTCACTTTAATCTGCAATTTTTTACAGATTGTTGTCAACTTTGCAACGTCTTCAGAAAAGCTAAACGCATAACCAGCCTTATAAACCTATAACAGATTCAAAACTTATATTTTCAAACAAACTGACAGCAGCCAAATGAGGGATGGAAAGAATATGTTGCACCAGCATATGACCGCTCGAATAACCGAAATGATGATCACAGTAACGACAAAAGAACTTTCGCTGAAACCTCAGATGTTTTTACTGATATAAAAATGTAACTGACAGGAGCAGCAAAGTAGTTGACAGCCAGCTTTTGTAGGATAAGTGGCTTAATAAACGGTAGAATTATTCGAAGCGCATCACTCTCTGAATTTTGCAAATATAGCTGTTTAATTTATAAATATAAACTTGGTACTAGATCTGCATCATTTGGTCTTCTTCCGTACATGAAAGGAAAAGTAAAGGTAGTGTTGCAAATGTCAAGGGCCTGTTCCATCAAGAAAGAATTGTCCGTTGACGAAGCCTAAAAAAACAACATGCTTTTATAACATGTCCAGCAAATGTTGTTATGATAATTAAGTTACAAATGATAATCTATTACCTTTGCAGTTTTTCGTTTCCATTCAGTTCTGTTTTCGGTAACTACTTCAGGAGCAGCATCATGATTTTCTTCTGCACCAACTTTTTGTCCCTTATTTGGGGATGTGACATTCTAGAAACTAAATGTACAACAGTATACAAACGCTGTGAACGAACCAGAGACAACTGCTGCTTGCAGATAACAGTAGCAGCTACGCTAGAATCAGGAATGGCAATGCGTGGAGGCTTGCAACCCTGAAGAAAACTAAATTGTAAGGCAATGCAGAAGCAAAATGACTCTGCGTATTCATCGTTGATGTTATAAAGAGTATTTACTGTTTCACAATATGGGGTAGGCATTACTAGATGCAAACAAAAATAATCTTTTCCCCATTACGAATTTCCTACAAGCTAGCCCGAATAGATTTGACCCTATATGATCGAAATGCTGGACTGATTTACTAATCGAATTAGTTGAAAATCTACAATACCATATTTTTTCTCTGAATAATGGGATAATAATAAACTACAAACCGTATCCTTTCCGAGGTTGAGATTGCTTGGTTGAATTGACGAGGAGCACGCCAATTTAGACGCAAATGATTGCTCTTCTCTTTCTATTGAACTATGGGACGTAGATTTAGCAGAGAGATACGAGTTATTCTTGAATAATAAGCTTGTCGTATTCAAAAATTTGCCCTTTACCGGAAGATTATTGGTTTCAGTCAATGATTGTTTCTCAGTCAGAGTAGATGAGACCTGGAAAAGGTAATATTTCATCATTCAGTACACGGCAATCCAACGTCATTATGTTCATCTGCATTTTCTGTATGACTTGATTGGCTTATTGAATTTTCCGAACTTTCTTCCGCAACAGGTACCCGAGACTAAAAACACGAAAGAATTCAACTGGTATATAACTGCTTACTTTTTTGTTTGTTGCGTTAATATGAGTAGCGTGCGTGGCATCCTTATCCGAGGTTCGAGTTACCGTTGTGGGATCACCTTGTGATCCTAATCCCTCCTCAGCCTTAGAAATTCGCACAAAGGGTACATGACATTCCTGCAATAAATAACATCACCTTACTAGTTAATTAAAATTATTTCTACACGCTAAACACCGTATTCGTTTACTTGTGAGTCTAATATACTTGGCGTGAAAGCAGTAATATTTGGTTGCTGGTAAACACAGGCGCACATCTTTAATGATAAAATAGACCTACAACTTCACCCTGCTCCATCGATTCGCATATTCTACGCTCTCCCTTGCTTTCGGAAACTTGAAGCTGAAATTGAGTTTATAAGTTAATAATAATATGTTATCATACTCCACAATTGCATGATAGTACTGCCATGGGTGCACCGTCGTTTAGTAAATTGAAATCATCTTGCTTTACCCTTTTTGGCGCAATGGACGATGGTGTGACATCCACCTCAAATAAATTATATTCTTAATATTCAGGTCTTCACACACTATATCATCGTCGTTTTCTGGATACTTTCGTCGAAGGGGCAGGCGTGCACAAGAGACACATTTTAGGACTACAATGTCCTGGAAAACAGAAATCCTAGATATAACTAATAATGATAGCAGTAAGTACCTCTGGAATATTCTTCATAGTGAAAGGTGAATCGCTGCTATTAGAGAACATAAGGGAACCTAAACAATTTTCCTGTTAAAACTATGAACTGAACACTAACTGGGAGTAAAGGATACAATCCCTATAGAAGTGCAGATGCGGAACAATGCAATATTGATTAGCTTCTTATCATGGAAGAGCCGGTTCATACATTTGTGACAATTAGGTCCTTGCCTGAAGCAGGAATTGAAAAACTA
>JAQGAV010003498.1:0-12332 GCA_034691345.1 Phasmarhabditis papillosa | reverse complement strand
CCGGGCCGGGCCTTGAAATTTCTTCACCGGCCCGGCCCGAAGCCCGACCGGGCTTGGGCTTTTCGTGAGAGGCCTGCCTGGGCCTCTCTACCCATTGCAACCTGCCCAATTGTTAGCAGCTCCACCGTATACTCTTCCCTAAGCGTTTGCCGTTGACTATATATGCCTGCATATTTTTTGGGGCATTTGGTGGCAAAGAACAATACCTCTTATTAAACTTTTTACAAACCAATTTCAGCTGGATCTCCGAAAACAAATTCACCAAGAAGTGCACTCCAGATGGTTCCGTTGTCATACTAAACTGCTTAATCAATGATAAAACGACGATAAATGTGAATTCAGAACTAAAATTGGGCACACAGGTTAGTTTGAAATAATGCTGTGGCGCTCTTGACAAAAACGTTCAAACTTTTTTCGAACAATTTCCAACTCCAATTCATCCGACAAATCGCATTGTATTACGATTTTTCAGCTCTACAAATGCTATCGCAACAAGGAGGAAGGTCGTGTGTACTTTGAAATTCTCAACATCTAAATCTCATCCGATGTCTACAATAATTATATTTGTGTGTATTTTCATAGGCTACATGATTTCAATAAGAGTTTTAATTTTACGCCAATGCAGAAAGTAACATATACTGACGTGTTGTGTTTCGCAGCAACGACCACGCAGTTTTAACAATTCAAACACAAGTTATACAGAGAAAGAAATATTTACTAGAGAGTCAGAATACATACATTTCAAGAATAGAGCTGGGAACAGTTAACCCAGCGAAGAGAAGTAGCTAGTTAATTCAGACCTAGTTGAGGATGCACTGTGCGAAATAGAAAGGCTTAGCACAAAAAGTATACAAGTCAACGTGCGCAAAGTGCATCCTACAATTACGAATAGCGAAGTACCACTTACAAAAAAGATGATATAATCAACAATTAAATAAAATGAGAGGCATACATACAAAAAGTGACCTTTAATCTTTACAAAAATTAATGTTTAATACGAATAGGTTACGCTAGATATGAGATTGTTTAGAAAAAATATATTCAAGCATTACAAATGAGGTAGCTTAACATAATGATAGAAAATGACGCGTTTACCAACAACTTCACTGGAAATACAAACGAAAAAATTATGTCTCACTCGATCATAATCTAGTAGACTTACAATTGGAGACATACCAGAAAGCAAGCAAACAAACCACAGAATCACTGACGAGCCCTGCTGTTGGTTCCAGGCTGGTATTCTTGCGAAACGCAGCTATTTGAACTGCAGAGGGCTAAAATTGAACAGTATGTTTAATGAAATCTCGGGAACCAACTTTGAGCTAAATCTAAGATTCGGGTTCGGGATATAGCAGAGTCGATCCCAATCTTCTTCAAATCACCGTCAGTAACGCGAATGAAAGAGCCCCAATCTCCCTTAAAATTAATGTTATTGGCAACCACACATGAAACTATTACCGCATTCATTCCTAAGACGTCGGCATACTGCTCACATTCAATAGTCCGAAGCAAATTGGTTAGTTCGACGAAGAACTTTTCCTTAATACTGTGGGTACTTCTGTCAGAGCCTAAAATAGCGAATGATTCCGAATGAAGCAACATTTACCATTGGCACGGCAATCGACATCCTGGCGTTGGGTTTCCCGTTTTATTCTCTTTGAACTCAGACAAGCTGTTGAATAAGACTTCCTACCATAGCTGCGAAAATAATGAATAATAAACCTTATAATTGTAAATTAACCTCTCAGCACCGCTGCTTTTCATGTCGCGATTTCCCAAAATATCGGCATAAGTTCTGCTGCTTTGAGGGTCCGAATCATCCATATTAATAGAGTTCTCGATATGATCTTGTGCGGTTCTGTTGCGAGACTGAGATTCTTCAGATGCCATTTGAATTAAATCCATAGGACTCATTCTAAATACTGAACAGTTGTAACAACTTAAAAAGTAAACAACCTTCGATTGTCATGCGATGTATCCACTGACGGAGACACGCAATCAATTGAATCATCAGTGCAGTTTCTTGAACTTCTTGAAGGTGATTTGTGTCTTAGATACACCTTTTGATTCAATCTCGACGAACTTGAGAAATGTGGCTGATTTACTGGCAAACTTTGATTAAAATTAGAAGCATCGCCCTAAAAACAAAAATGTCAGTATAAATATCGGATTCAAACTACTTCATTCGATCCAGATTGACCATAGGTATGATCATCTAGTCTTGCTCTGCCATATGAAGGTGTCGGCAGCAATGATTCCGTTCGCCGCCCACTAAACACTATCATATAAAATTATATGCCCATTGTATAAACCTATATCCATCGTACTGGTAACGATCACCACGATTTTGGTAGTTTCTACGGGAAGGACCATTGAAATGTGATCGGTTGTCTTCTAAAACCGTCAATAGGAAAAATACAGCAGGGGCACTACCATGAAAACCTGGACTGTTTGCAATCACGCCATCAGCGTGCATTCCCCCATCATATCGATCCTGATAGCGAAAACCATTTTTAAATGATCCCTAAACCATTTCATTGACCTCAAAAAAACATGTAGCTTGCTTACTCGTCGATCTCCACGTCCAAATCGAGGACCTTGACCGTGATGAAATCCGTTTTGAAATGGTTTGCGCTGGTTCTGGCTTGGTCCTAAATTGAAAATCTGATGCAAAAACGAAAACAGCACTAACTGAAGAATCCATTACTGTAATCCTTAGCAGGGAACCCTCTTGAAAAGTCTCTGGTCTGTGGTCGACTGAACGTTCTGTGAACCGACGAGGAGCCTAAACCACTGGTAGGATAAAAATTAACAGAATATAAAGCGTTACATTCGGAACCAATAACTGAACCACAATCTTGTCGCTGATTATCGCCACGTTCAACTGCCGGGCCATAGGTCCCAAATTCAGGATTAGGCTTTGGCAAAACATTCCTTGTTTTCCCTCTAGAGTTCAATATTTGAAAAGGACGAGGATCCATTCGATGCTGTAAAAGAAATATGTTGAATGCTCCCAACACTTGTTCAAACCTTAATATCCAAATGGAGAGAATGATCGCACAGCAATGTCGAAATTTCAAAAACAAATTCTTGTGGTTGAGGGATCAAGTGCGAAAGGTGCTTGCGAAGTGTTTTCCTCAACACATTGTACATTTCGCGGATGTTGTATTCACATGTCGTGAGACACATATAATGCTGAACCAAACACTATTTAACAATTTAACAAGAGCATCAATACATACAATAGTTGGATCTGATGGGATTCGTGTAGCTGCTTGGAATTCAGATGGCCGGACGCGCATAAATACTTTCGACACGTTATCGTAGTGTTTGTATTCACGATGCTAAAAATAGTCAAAGATACGTAATGAACGATGCAATTACCGTGGACTGTATTGGAAACGTCAAGTCAGCATCCTTCACATCAAAGCTTAGCTGAATTGGTTGTAGACCCTAGATGTGCAATTAGATACAAAGCATCCCTAATATACCTGAATATACTTGCGGGCCTTAAAAACAGATTTCGGGTTGCCAATGATATAGATTTTCATAAATTCGCTATCTGATGGCAGTGCAGGAAAATGTAGGTGGGCAGACGTCTTCTGAGAAATGTAAACCTGAAGAACTATATAGACACGTTTAGAGTCACACACACACCAGCTGCTTTGCATCCGGTCCTAGTACCAGCTCCCTCTGATTAGATGGCACACACAGTCCCGCAAAGCACTGCACCTGAATCAGAAAATGGTATTGTATTACATTGCAAATTAGAGATTACCTTTTCCACAACAGACTCTTCATAAAGAAGCGTCAAAAGGCGTTCAACAGCAGCGATGACGACTGCTTCGTTAGAACCACGACCAGCCACGTTGATGCAAGCGCTCTATAAGCGAAGTTTATATATGTTCGCGATATAAAATATTACATATTCTAAGGCATAGGCATCCGACATCATCACGTTCATCGTCACATCGGGATAATTGAGTGTTCCGTCGATTTGTTTTTCCTGCAAGAAATAAAATGACAAGTCGCGTAAAGATACTACCTTCAGCCAATCCCATATGCTTGACAAGTTAAGGTTCTCTCTCATGGGCAATTGGAGAGGTATAGACAGTTCGCACTTCCCAAATTGCTGCAATTAAAAGTTTCCCGAGTTTTCTAACTGCAAAACTCACTCCCGATCGAAGCTTTGCCCTGGCACTTTCAACGTTTCTTATGTCGCCAGTTATGGTAACCTAGAATTCAGGAAATGTAATAGAAAAAGCTGCTGCCAAACCTGGTTAAAATATTCTCTGTTACGAGATGGAAGTCGAAGTATCGTATCAGAATCAGATATGAAACTAGAGAGACTACCTTCACCTTTCCATAGTAATCTTAAAACAATGTATTGAGCTCAGCATGAAATCTAGTAACCAACCCATTGGTATACAGATCTTCCCGATCCATGTCCTGCAGATCCATTGTTAGTGATATTCGAGTTGGTGAAATATCAAAAGAATCCTATATCAAGAGGTTGTCAGACTGAGACGTTACTCTACCGGTTTCATCTGATTGGGATCCTTTCCCTGCTGCTTATACCGCGCTACTTCAGCAGACCTGCGAGATTCCCGAGAGACACGGGTCCTGTGGGAATGATCATCCATCATCTAAAATTCACAGTTCAGACTTTCTTCAAAATAGTACACCTACGTCACTAGAGGACTGCCACTCGTGATAGAAATTCTCAGAGCTCTCCAGTATTTGTAGGATAGCAGGAGGGAAATCAGCTAGAGAATGAAGAGCGGAATATTTCCCGCGAGGTCTCCGACGGTCCTCATTGTGGCGACTAACAAGCGCGTCCGCCATCTTCTGAAGAAAACAGAATAACAAACATAAAACACGAAATTAAAATGAAAAATAAGGAAAAAAATAAGAAAAAAATATGCAATGACATCAAAAAGTAGGAACATTCTCGAAAGAAATGTGTACGTGTCGTACGTATTACGTATTAGTGAAAATAGTTTATAATTTTTACACCCGCGTTTAATTCTTTTAAAAAATTTTTTATACTTAAAAATTTTAACAGCTTATAAACTGGATTGCAAAAGCTAGACTTCAAACGACGTTTCGTAAATGTAATATAAGGTTTTGTGCTTGGAAGATATCGTCCTGATATTCCATGTTTTTGCTCTAAACGACTCTACACGTGTGTCAAAACGTGGATACACTTATTAGGCAAATTATTGCGATACAAATTAATTTTATGTAATTGCAGATATTTCTCTGTATCATGAAATTTATAGTTCCACCTGTGTAGTCGGGTGCTGATTAGTTTCCTCTCACAACAAAACTAATCAACATAAATGTTCTACTGATGGAAATTAATATATTTCCGTTAACATTTTATTGATTCGCATTTTCCACGGGGAACTACTCTTGCTACTGTTGTGTACTGCATTTATTCATAAATAAGTTCCTGAGTCGGTTTTGTATATTCATATTAAGTGGTTTTATCTCCCGAAAACGTATCCCAATGATTTTGTGAAACTAAAAAGATTACCTGTGACTCACACTCTGGGTTGCAAAAGCATTTCGTTAAGTGACTTATCCTAGCACAACGGTAAATTAAATTCCTCGAGAAATGATTTGAATACTTTGTTATCTCTCTATCGAAATTCCGAAACGAAGGTCTGCCAACAGATTCGAAGTGGAATACATATTTTTCGTTTATGTGCTGCGGTTGAGCGTGGGATTCACAGATATTTATAAATAGCGGTGTATAAGTGTAAATAGTAATAACCTATTTTAGATTCGTTCGTATAATGCAATGCATTTCGTTCAGTGACTTGTCCTAGCAAAACTGTAAATTTATAAATTCCCTGAGAAAGGATTTGAATACTTTGTTATCTTGACATCTTGTTTTTTCACTGATACGACATTATTTCATGCATGAAAGTACTTTAGGGTTTGAAAATCAACGCATTTGCGAATTTTTTGCATACATTCTGAGTAAGGAGGCTGAAATTTCAAGTCAATTTTTCTTTTAAGCATATGGATATTTGATAACTCTTCTCAATAACTTGATGGAACAAAACTCTGTATATTCTGTACTTGATATATTTACAAAATTAATCTCTTAAAGATCAATATCTTTTTGAATTATGACGTTTTCGCTCTCAGAAGAAGTTCATTTCTGGCTAAAGTAATCTGTGAATTGCCTCTGATTTTATTATTCCGCTGAGTAATTCTATAGAGAGGTTAATCAAGAATCGGAAAGTTTACATCAATGTTCTATGGTGTAGTAAATTTGTCCATTATAACATTATATAATAAGAATAGATCATTTTTAGAGGGTTTATATTTATAGTTTAGATATTGAATAAGTTAGCCTTTTCAAATGTGTTCCACCCTTATCATTTTGGCTTACCAATTCCTTGCTACCACGATACAAGTTAGTAAGAAGGAACAAACAATTTTAGTACTTATAATGGAATATTGTAGCACGCTTTTATACAATATATACAACTGTATTTAACTACTTTTTAGGAAATATAGATTTTTTGAACCTTGACGTTCATCGAAATTTAGAAACGAAGGTTTCCCAGCAGATTCGAAGTGGAGTACATATTTTTCGCTTATGTTCTGCGGTTGAGCGTGGGATTCACATATATTTATAAATAGCGGTGTATAAGTGTAAATAGTAATAACCTATTTTAGATTCGTTCATATAATGCAATGCGTTTGCTAACATAATTGTCTTAATTTGATCTATTTTTGCTCATTTGGCCATAAAATATACTTTCCATCCGCATCAGGGAATAAGCTCGAAATATATTCTGTTTTGCAACGGAACGCTCGTCAATATTAACGTCAATGTTATTCAAAGAAAAAGATGATTCTGTGCAAGCTAGAAATTAGCAACGAGCACCTAGAAGAAAGTTTATTACACTGAATGCTGTGAAACCTATGCTTATAGATAGAAAAGTTGTAAAAACGAGATTTTCTTGTTACCGAATATGGTAGTAGAAAGTCCAGATTATGAAATAATATATATTTCAACTTTTCCAAGTTTTAATTTTGACTATTTCCGGAAGCTATGTTATGAACCCAATTGGGCTTAAAGCGTGGTACAGGAACGATTCCCATACCTAGTTTTTGAATAGATTGAATCTTGCAGTCAGCTACAAACTACTACATTTTTAAGAAGGTCGCTAAGCAGTGATTCATATAGCTGTGGACCTCAGATGGATTCCAAGAAACTTGTCACTCTCAGAAATATCTAAGAAACCGAAATTTGAGGCAGATTTTTAAGAAATCTATTTGTTCGCTGTTATATAGTTGGCGACAGCCAGGGCTGAGAAAAGGCCGGCCCAGTCGGCCCTAGTCTATTTTATATGTTTTAGCGGATATTCTTCAAAAAAGTTAGTTTTCAGTGCTATTTTCTGGTATTAACAATAAATAATATAGTATTTATCAAAATATTCACCTAAACCAGCCGATTTTTTCATAAAAATTATCCCTTCGCGGGCCGACTTTTTGAATTTTCGGCCCTGTGGGGCCGACTGCTCAAAATTTCGGCCCCCGTCCGGGCCGACTTCCCAAATTTTCAGCCCCGGCCCTGGCAGGCACGTGAAATTCCCAGTCCTGTCGACAGCGTCAATACTCTACATAAAGCTAGTGTAGCAAAAAGTGTGGCTGACAATTTTCCTACCATCCTACCTCCAGAAATAGAAGAAACTACATTAAAAAACAATTACTCCACTTAATCTTAGTAAACTCTAACTTCCTGTTATTTAATGATAACTAGTATTTTGAATAAATCAAGTATCTTATGCCCTCCTCACTCGTGCGTAAATTCCAAGGCGCAGTAGCTATTCTGGTATTTTTCGTGTGCAAATGTCATTAAACACAAAATCATTTTCTCACGCATCTTTATGCACTTTCAATTCGATTTGTTCAACCGTGGGTTTGTTAAAGTCGTGCCAGAACATTTTGAGTTCGACGCCCTTGCTAGTCAACAACTTGGGAAATGCGTTCTCTTCTCTTGAAAAAGTTAGAAAACGGTTAGTTATGTTCATTATCACATGTCTGTAGACTATTATTATAGCTTGTAATGTTAATATTCATTTGACTTGAACACTTCTCGTAGCAAAGAGCTCCAGTTCAGGGCGGTTTTATATAAGTTGAAGAAATCTAGGAGCAGACTAACCATTTACGAGAACTTTCCAGAACAGAAAGTCCAACTATAGTTTACCTATTCCATTCCACCTATTCCAGAAGCACTAGACGGGGTGCTACAAAGATTCGAATATAGTTTTCAGAAATGGACCGGTTTTCAGCCATTTTCGTACCACACAGCTACTATTATAATACGGCAGAACCGATCTTGATTTCGGAATAAACTACATTGAACTTCCTAAATGCTAGTGACTGCTAATACATCTTTATTATTTGTTTACACATACTTTTACTAAAGTAAAATTACTTGAATTCAAATTACGTATTCTTTGAAAGTAAGACTTTTTACACTGCTGTATGAAATGCCGATCGATTTTAATAGCATCATTTTTGTGTAAATGAATATATTTTGCAGGCATGAGCCTCAACATCTCGAAAAATGGAGAAGAATGTAGTTTTAGTCTGGAATTGGAAATAAATATCCTAATACTTGTATTATATTTCGTATCGGCGTCACTGTTTGCCGTTATATCGATACTACACTTCAAGAAGGCTAGAGCATTGCATCTATTCTTTAGGTGAGCTCAACAGCTCAACTATGAGATTTGAAGAATACTGTGTGTAGAAAACGCGAAATTTAAAATCTGGGAGAAATCATGATACTCTCCCCAACACGGGCATTGCAAAATTGAGCAAAATTGATACAGAATCCTTAAAATTAGTTAGCTTGTCACGGTTTGGATACTTTACGTTCTGCAAACAGTCACCCTCAAGGTAATGTAAAGGATTTTAAAGATTCCTAGCTCTTTATATATATTAAACATTGCTTCTTCCAATCCCAGAAAGTTCCTTCAAGGCCTTTGTATAAGCGTATCCCTTCAAATAAGGTCAAACTCCATTGATCAGAAACAGCAAACCCTATTTCAGTTTAACCTATTCAATTATACTAATATTCTATATTATATGTAATTTATCGGCAGTGACGTATATTATTTTGTTATTACAAGGACGTCAACATATCCGCCTCTTACAAGGAATAGAGTTTATCCATTTTGTGTTTTACGCCGTAATTTCACCTCAGAGTAAGTATCCATAGAGTTTTTTGATTGTAAAGTGGTAAAGCACCCAGGTTCTTTATAAGGTCTATCTCAAGACCTAGGTTTCGAGCGCGGTATGACGAACGTGGTACAATGTTATGAAAAATGAATGTACTTTCGGAGAAAACGCACCAAGTCGACCGATTTTACATTCATTTTTTATAACACTGTGCCCCGCTCGTCATACCGCGCAGGAAACCTTGGTCTTGAGATAGACTATAACAAAGGCTAGAAAGGTCAGAATTAGAGTTTGCTCTTAGTGTTAGTTATGCGTTTCTGGAACAAGAGTTAGGCAATATGGAACTATCTTCAAGATATTAACATATTTTAGTCTTCTCAAATAGTAACTGAGATATGGATCTAATAAATTTGCACCCCAGACACAAACTAAACTATCCCTATTTCAGTAGTAATAGCTCTAGTTGAGCGGGTATTTGCTACAGTTAAGGCAAATACCTATGAGAGGTCCCGACCATGGCTAATGTACATAATGGCTCAGTCCTGTGGGGTACGTTTGATTAACATTAAACACTTTAAAAATAACTTTTCTTTCCATAGCAACCATTTATGATTAGTCATAGTTGCCCAGACCCAAACGTAAAACCAGACCTTAAACAAAGGAACATAAAGTAGTCAGAAGTTCTGTAATAAACTGAAATTGTCTTTTTCAAATTTATTTGTTTAAATATCTGAGAATACTGAAACGGACTAAATTAACAATAATTTTGTTATGTTTACTAAGTTTCCCACAACTAAGGTCGGGCTGGCTGCACCCGGTTTTTGAAGAGTCGGACTGGGCAGGCCCGGTACAACATATCGGTAGCCGGCCCCTGAGCACCCCTGCTAAAATTCACAAAGCTGCTTCCGCTGTCAGTAATGTTCTCTCGTCTTAATAAAGTTAATTTCAGATAGGAATCGTTTTGCTTAATACATATTTAAATATACAAGGTTAGTAACCGTGTTCATTTCTAGAAGAAAACCATTTCAGTAACAGAAGGCTACGCGACCGAATTTATACAAATAGGAGTCAGTGCCGTTGTATCTTTTGTGAGTTTTAGGCCTTCGAATATAAAAATTGTAACAATAGGGCGCGAGGTGTGCGAATATCGTGGACAGGTGGGGTTTCTGATCCATTTTTTTAAATACCTGGTATTCCCAATAACATAAACAAGGCATCATTAATTTTCGTGAATAGACTACCCGGTGCCCCCATCATAGTTTTTTTACAAACAAGAAAGGGATGACTAAGCCTAAACAGTGGTGAAAGTTTGTTGTATTTTCTCCACGAAGGTCGAAGATAACTAGTTTGTGCACAATTCTGCACTCTTCGAGCTTTCATTGCATGTATTTGTGTATTTGTTGTTAATCTCGCCTAACGAAATAATATGTTATATTGTTGATGTAAACCTAATTGTTGGTTAAAACCTCATTCCGTTGCCATAAAGCCCTCGTTGTTTGTATTCCTCTATTCCATTAAGTATAATCCTTATGGTCTAGATCTATAACTACTCCTACTATGTGCTATTCTGTGAGTAGCCCCTCGCAGTCTAGTACAATAGTTTCCAAAAATTATACTTAGATCCACGTGCACAGTGCTGACATAATTTGGTTAGACTCAACCATTACATAGTTTAAAATTATGACTTTTTGTTATTTTTCCAGTGTGTGCTTGGTTTAATCCTGGTCAACCGTCGTCTTACTGCCAACTCACTAGGAAAGCGAAGTCTACAAGCAAGATATCAATTTACAGAAAATGTCAGAGCATTAAGGTAGCATATATATTAGTTATAAACTTCAATAACTTCGAAGTCATTTGCTTTAAACTTAATATCAAATTTGTGAACACTAGCGAAACCCCCGGATCCAACAATCTTTCCACTATATTCAAAGTAGCCTCGTCTTCATGGCTAGGTGAAACAGATGGTGTAAAAGTAAAAGTACGGGAAAGTTAAATAACTAGGACCAGGGCTAGAAAAGCCGGTCCGTCTCTCAAATTTTCAGCCCAGCCCGGCCGGCCCGTGAAATTCCCAGTCATGACTAGGGTTTTCAATATTACTGTCAATAAATGGGGAACGAGTTATTGCCAGCTTTTTAAACGATAAATTTGGTATAGATCGCCTCAAAACCTGTTAACATAAAACAAGTAATATATTTTATTTACAGACTTTTAATATTATTCGCTGTTTTCGATACAATAATCTCTGTAACAGACTGTATTGGTACCATTCTCTTCGAAATTGATACCACATTCGAACGAGAAAAGTGTTCGCAGCCAGGATATATATGGGAGTTTGTAGTATTTAAGGCTGTAAGTTATTTATTTTATAGTCTAAATTAAGGTTTCTAACCTAGTTTCCCAGAGAGAGGCCATGTTAGGTTAAAATATATGTACTTTTGAAATAATGCTCCCAATTCACCGCTCATGCCACATACTGTACCATCGCCAAAACTGTAAAATAGGGTTAAATAACGGTTTTCGAAGAGGTCGACCGTAAAGATTAAAAGATGTCATTGTACTGGCTCTTTTCACAAATCGTCGTTTATCGGCCAGCTCCCTGAATTGATTGTATGCAAATAATATGTGTTTGAAAAAAAACATGCAAATGCCTACACTATTTCCTGATATTTAGAACCTCCAAACCCACAAGCTACCATAATTTAACCGATAAACTAATGTATTCCATTCCAGATCTCGTTTCTCTTCGAATATTTGACTCCATTATCAATTATTTATCAGTATCACATCTTTAAAACAGACAGGGAGAGTGCTAAGCCAAGACGAGTTGTAAGTTTTGTTTGTTTTAAAAGTTTAGAAAATTTAGTCTATTGAAAATAGTCTTACAAATCTGTGTTATAGTCGGCGGCTTGGTCGCTTGCAGTTAAAGGTCAAATAAAAACAAATTGGAGCATAAATTTGCTCTAAATTTGCTCTAAGTACTCAAATAAGCTCTAAATAGATTGCAGTTCGTACCGTAACTCTTTGCAAGCGATTAGTCCGCCGACTATATCTATAGCAAGAATTAGATTTATGGCGCGGGGGGGGGGGGCAACCGTGTTTTATTAAAATTTGAAAATAGG
>JAQGAV010003497.1:0-12335 GCA_034691345.1 Phasmarhabditis papillosa | reverse complement strand
CGTTGATAAAGCTTGGAAATTTCTGGCCACTGCTTTCCGAAATCGGCTTTCTCTGCATCGGTCAGTTTCTTCCATTCTTTTGATAGGTTTTGGGTGCCCTAAATTAACCAAATGTGAGAATGCTGAGGCAATTATAACCATTTTAGCCGAGGTTTACGTATATATCAGAATCATAACATTCTCTAACATTGTAATATGCTTACCTTGTTGACATTCTTGAAGTTCTTGTTTCTCAAAATGACTTGTTTGATGGCTTCATTTCCGAGAGCGATAGACTGGAATTATGCAAAGTTTAGTTGTTGTATTATTGTTAGTAAATACTTTTTAGATGAAGTCAGGGCAGGAAAACCGGCCGAGGCCGAAAATTTAAGAAACGGGACTGCCGGGGCCGGCCTTTTCCCAGCGCTGGAATATAAGATTATACGTTTCTTTGTGTAAAATCTATGGTATATGGATCTCTAGCAGTTAAATACTGGTTCAGTGAGGAATGAGTATGTAGTAGAAAAAGCAGTTATATGATTTATACTTTCGAATTGTTGACTTGGTCTATAACTCTTTCTGAAGTTAAAATAATTTCAAAAAATTCCATATTTTTATAAGCCCACCTTGGCTGCGAATTTCTTAACATTTTCCGATTTGTGGTTCTTGTATCCTTCTCCAAATTTCTTCTGCATATCAGTAACTATCTTGGCCAGTTTAGGAGCCTCCTTGGCAAGAACTTCGTTTAACTGAAAACATAGAGGTACTATAACTGTAGTTATTCTAATAAATTAAGCATAAGTTCATTAATTATTATTTGTAGCATAAGAGGTATTTTTAATTTTAGAATAGTTAGTTTGTTAACTCACATCCTTAATGTCCTTAGATTTGGCTGCTTTCTCTACGGCATCTTGTTTTTCTTTTGGAAGATCGTAGAAGGCGCGGATGAGAGTATGGGCGGATAGTACTGGAACAACGACATGGAAAGGTATTATTTTTTTCTAATTTTCAAATTGGATTAGCTGTATTAATAGGTTTACATATTAGAATTTGAAAATAATTGCTGCAACATTTCAATTTCGTTGTATAAACACCGATTGTAATACCGCTAAACGAAGTATCCTTCATTTAGAGAAAACTCACCCTTGAATGGATCCGGCAGCTTCAAAAAAGCTTCTTCTGCCTGTAATTTTGCTTTCTTGTCAGTTGCAGCGGGGGCAGCAAAGACGGCTGGACCCACAAGGGCCAGGCAGAGAATTCTAAAGAACATCCTTGTTGGTTTGAATAAAGTTCTATGAAACTTGCTTTTATACCAAGCAACATCGTTATTTTTATTGTTTTTCACATAATTAAATGCTCTTTTAACTGAAAATCACTGATCGAAAGCATGAACTGTTTATGCTGTATAGGCCGTGGGAAGTGTTATCCAGACAATATAGTCGGCGGACAAACGATATGCAAGTTAATGGTCTGAGTGCTTACTTTAAAACGAACAAATTAGTTATATTCATTACTACAAAGTAATTGCGTAGGAAAAATAAATTAGATGTGATTAAGAAATTATACATTGCATCATTGACTGATCCGCGTTTACGGTCGGCATTCCTCAATCTCGCTCTGACAAAACTGCTAAAGGCTACATACTAGCAAAATGTTATTCTTATCAATTGTACATGTGATATCAGTGACGAAGAATTGAAGTATAAACGACAAACTAGAAGGAAATAGTAAAATCAGATTTGAAAATGATCAAGTTTATTCTTCTCGTGATATGGAACCATAACAATACTATTCGGCCAGAAACTCATATTATATTTCAATTTATTGTTTTTAATCATAACTAGGAGAATAATTGGTTAATATTTGTGCTTATTATGATATGAATAGTCTTAATCATCATTATATTTATTTGTTTTCAAAAATATTACATCTGATATGGAATGGACAGAATAGTCTGCTTATTTTTCCTTCACCACCAGGAGTGGAGCCTGCGGCTTAACAAAAACAAAACGACCAATCAAAGGATTGTCTCAACCGATCGCAGCATTAAAAGACTGCTCTACGCGGTGTTGATGTTTCGATAGCGCTGTCTTGCGGTGATTTCTTTTTTTCTTCGTCGACTTGAATATTTCTTTCCATTACATATCGTTTACTGCAAGTATAATCTGTCTTAAAACCTACGGTCCGCTCGCCGTTGCAGAGATGGGTATCGGGCGCGTGAATTAAATTAATTGATCGCCGAAGATTTATGTGTGTTTTTAAGGCCACAGTCGCTTTACATTTAAGTTATTGATAGAATCAGGGCTGTGATTATACAATTATATAAAACATTTAAACTATTTAAAACGTTCTTTATTCCCTCAAATAAGCACTCAGCTATCAATTAATTCAATTTACGCGCCGGCTGCCCATTTCGGCAACGGCGCGCAGAACATAGGTTTGAAGACAAACTTTATATTTTTCTTTTGGAATGTAATGAGTGCATCAATGGAGTAGACTGTACAGAATAATATCTTTTCAAATGTTTCTTATCTTTTGAAAATAGCATATCAATTGTTCGGGTAGTATGCATTAGCCTCGGCACCCCAAGTAAACAAAACAGGTATTAAAAGTGATATTTTAATTATACCGGATATGATATTACATATCTTTCTTGTTTAGCAGTCACTCTGATTTTAACAAGCTACTAAAATATTTAAAAAGCTATTCTCTGAAGGAAGCAACTTGTAGTTCTGAAATGTTTTGCGGCAACGTAAAATAAATTTATCATTCTGCTAATTTTATAATTTGTCCATTTCTTTGTATTTATTTCTTTTCATCCCAGAGTCATCTACATCAACACCAACTTTGCCAATTTAGTTTGAAGCTATTCTTAATTCATCAGCCCACTGCAGTATTAGTTAGGCTCCGTTCCTAGTTTTGTTAATGAGTTAGCTTAACCTCTTGTAATTACACCTTCTCACTTAAAAGTTTTTTCTGACTTTATTCCAGTTCTTTTCCTTACATCTTCCGTATTATTTATCCGTATTTCATTGCTACGGATTTATATTATGTCACGCCTTAAGGGCGTTAGGTTCAAATTACTTTAGATACTCAACAACCAATGGAAGAAGAGCCGAGTCCCGCCTACAGAGATGACATTAAAAGGAAAAAGAGAGGAAGAACGAAGCTCCTCATACATCTACAAAGATGCCCACAACTTATACTATATCCTATGTTATATATCATAAACTTATTCGCTCATATCTTATGTCCTTAGTATACCTTAAGTATGAAAGAGTACTCAGCTACACCTATGATCAAACATATTCCGAACAATTATATAGGTGCACTATAGTGCGATCAAATATTAATATTGGAATAAATAGTTTTTATTACCATTGTTCAGATAATCCAATGAATAATGTATTTTCCTCCAAGCATAATCTTAGCACTTCAATAAATCTTCGCATTTGTTAAATTAATAACATCAGTGTTATCGTCAATTACAATATGTACACTGCCATAACACTGTAGATTAGAAATGTTAACTGGTGGGCCGGGCCTTGTTCTTCTATCGGTTATGAAAATGAACCGATACATTCTCTACGGAATCGAGGTAGTTTTGTGCTGAAATTTATGGAATTCGGTCAAAATAGTTAATACATTTGATGTGGTTAGGAGCTATGCCTCATAAGATGGTTCGATCAATGATTCTAATACCGCTGATGAAAGATTGCTGCATTGCCGTGGAGTTCTCGTTTCCCAATGTTCTTTCAGCTCACATCGTCAAAAAATAAACACACTATTTAATACCACTGACTTAATAATTACAACTCATATTTTATAATCGTACCTTTCTGGGAGCTCCTCAAGCGATAGCAGGCTTTCTGGTGTCGCTAGAACGGGTGCTGCGCGCACAGTTTCTGAAAAGGAAGCGTTAGTTTCAGTTTGAATTCAGAACTTGTCTTCAAAGTATAATATATCCAACACTTTGAATCGTTATTGCAGTGCTTAGTGTCTATGTTTCCAACTTTTAAAATATTTCCAAAAATAGATTTTCTTTCAAAATTTTAGAACAGCTATTATTAAACAGTGCGTTTGTTTATATTTTGTTGAAATATACACGTCTCAGGCGCAGTATCCCTTAAAGACGATGTTAAACAAAAATAAAAGGGAAACCGAGATTTCAAAAGAACTATTATTCCTACCTATACAGAAAATAAGACAGAATATGAAAAGTAGTTTCATATTTTAGTAGATGGACTCAAATTTATTCTATAGATGAGTGACAGTGGTTTAAATACGAAACTATTCTGCGCAATACAAAACCGTCAATTACTCGCAATTTGTATTATATTTCCACTTCTACCAGGGACTTCCCCATATATAGATTACAATACTGGAAATCGTGTGCTTTATTCAGGTACCGGATACGATTGTTAACGAACTCAGCGATGAAAGCTGAATTAGTCATGAAAGAGTTCTATTTCTAAACTGAAACACGAGAATACAATGAGAAGTAACTTAATAAAGCCATAAAACGTTTTGTTACAGGCGGCTAGTTTGAATCTGTCAATCATAAGAAGTCTAGTGGGTCTTCTAGTCTCGTTTGCCGCAGTGTAAGTTAAGATTTAGCAAAATTCTGAATGTTCATCCGGTTATATGTTTTCCACATAATTGCTAGAAACTTTCGGGTTCCTATCGATTGGCACAGTCTCAAAAATGAGCTGTGTCAACGGTGCTTTTTACGCTTCTTTATTATAGTTCGTTGAAAGTGGGCCAACAGTTATAGACCTGAAACCAGGGCTTGGAATTTCAGGAGCCGACCCGAGCCAAGGTTGACTGTTCGGCAACGCGGCCAGGCTCGAAACTTTAAAAAACAGGCTGGCCTTTTCCCAGCCCATCCTGAAACATTCACAACTGGTAATATTATTTATCTTTGCCGTGTAACCTCTTAAGCTATAATTATTTAGTAGATGTACTCGACGGGATTGACTGGATATAAATAACTGTTACCAGGCGCTATTCATGCACATATCACTATTTTCTGTTCAAGATTAGAGTGATCAGTCCAACCACCAACTAACTCAAAAACATTGAAAGACTGTCATTAGAGAAGAAATGTCTAATGTATCTGGAGAACTGGAGACTTTCCAGACACGGCAGATCTAGTACTTCAAGTTTTGGGGGATACAAGTTCCTTGCTAATTCAGCTGTCTGGCTATTAAGTTGTTGCATTATACGGAAAATTATCAATATGTATGAAAGATTTATAACTTTTTGATGTTTGATTAAATGTCCTCAATTAAAATTAGTTTGCAATATAACAATCCTAGCGCACGAACCATTAGCTAAAACTCTCTCGAAGGATTTTCAATATCAATGAATCATTTCAAATACTTTGCATCATACAACAGACCGGTACCAATAGAGAAGAGCAATAAATGCTTTAAATTGAAGATTGTGCTCCACGATAATTTTTTGACAATATTCTTTCCACTTTCAACAATACGTATGTAATTTATTTTGGAACGAATAATTCTTTTCTGTTATTTAAAACTTTTCGAAACTGTTTGTTATTAAAAAAAATCCATTTAAAAAAGAAGGTTAACACAAACTGTTTAGGAATGCAACTCCTCACAGTTCAGAGGACCTAAACGAGGGAGAACAGAAGCAGACTCGAACAGTTTGGTGTTGAAAACTTTCAAACATTCTTCGCTTAGGAAATGGTTGGTACCAACACATTTCGAACAACGCGGTCTAAGGGTGGGTTTGAATATTACTCTAATCAATATGATTTGGATACAATTAAAGAAAATACGTGTTAATCACGTACACAAACAACCAAAACTGTAACCATAAGGACATATATGTAAAGCTAGCTATACGTTACTTAAACTATTTGAAACTATTTTATTTCCTGTATCACTCCTATCACAGTGATGGATGTCTTCGAGACATGGCTTCGGTCATTAATTCCGGAATCTTCTGAGCAGAGACGGCTCATTTCTAACATTTAATCTTCGGGTGCACGAAACATGGGATAAGTAATCTGCTGGTTTCCCAAGCCTTCTGCAGCTACGGGAAGTCCTACCTACAGCCCAGATCCTCACGGATTCAGAGATCAGAGAAGTTACTTGCTCGTGCCGGAAAGATGTGCCGCAACCTGCGCCGAAGAAATCTCCAATTATTTTTGTGATATGTGCGATTACAGGTCAATAAACACTTAAACATTTAAAAAAAGGTTTATTGGCTTGAGGAACAGACACACAATATTTCTCCTGAGCTGTTAGATGTAGAACTTATCACTAGTTCTTAGTTACTAGTTCGTGTATTAATCTGAAAATATCGTCTCCATATATTTAGGCTACTTGATAATCGTACATTGTAGCAAAAAATGTTTTGAAAAGTACACGTCGCCTGTACTTTCAAACTGTATCATTGTTTCCCTAAATAGCCGTTGCTTTATTTAGTGACCCTAGGCTGGAATGCGCCATAATGTGGGTCCATTATTTTGTTAGGTGTTCAAATAAAGTCGGCAGCTATATCGCTCACCGACTCTAGTCGCAAACCCTTAACGGTCAGTTTGGATAGCTCCGCCCTTAGAGATGGCTGGCGCTATATCATATTAGAACTGCTTGTCCCGTAATTGTGCAGGAGAAGTACAGTTTTGATACTTTTTTATGTTTTTGTTAGATGCGGGAGCTTATTTCCTACGACTATTATTGAGCCTAGAATTTGTATAATTCAAATTGCGTTGAAACATATAGGTTGCATAAGATGTTATGAATTATATGTTAATTAGAACCAGCTTACACTTCCTGATTTTGAAAAAGGGTTGCTTTCATTTCCCCGATTCACAGATTAAATAAAAGACTAATGTTATTGATCCTAAATTCAATTCTGTAAATGATATCAAAATATTTATACCATTCTGTTTTTAGCAAACCACAATTGTGAGAAGGTCTGCCATTGCTAAACAGACAAAAATAGTTAGCTCAAACACAAGAATGAAACACATTTTACGGGGCTCAATACCCCTATTGATAGTGTTCAGTTGTTTGCAAGAAGGTTGGTTAACCAAAAAAAATTCAAGTTTAAGTAACGTTTTTTGTTCATTTACCTATAACATCTGACATACAAAAGCACATCATATATCGACTAACTATAGTTGAAAACTGCCTATTTACTAACTCACGACACCTTCTAAATTCTTTCAGAACTGCTCGCCACCCCGTCTGCAGCTGGTCAAGTTGGTGGAACATGTCTGACGGGATTAAAAAGATGTATACAGAAGAACTCAGAGTGTGTAGAAAATAAATGTTTATGCTCCAACTTTTATCGTCATGTTAATGGAAGCTGTGTGTCGTATAGTGAAAGTAAGTTCGAAATTAGTCGAAGATTATAGATCAACTTATATGAATATCAAGTTCTTAGTTCCATTAGTATAGTTTCTCGATTGAAACTATTTGAGTGGCTAAGTGTTTAAAACTATTTTGTAGAGCATTCATCAATTCCACGATAGTGCGCAAATAATGACATTTTCTGTACATTTTTATAGTCACATCTTAATATAATTCCGCCGTGTATGCTGCGCATTTCGTAATTTTTAACACTGCGCCTGCTGGCATTCTACGCGCGCGATATCAGCAGTTTGCAAGCTTGTTGGTGTTCGCACTACTTTTCCTTCTTTATTATTAATTTATAAAAATTTGAATAATTTATAATAGTTAAAAAAACTATGTTTTTTGCCTCTAATAATAAACATAATATAATATTTAGGCACAACCCTCGGCGAGCAATGTCTAAGCGGTGCTGATTGTCGTGGTGCTGGCGAATTCTGCTCTTCGTTTTCGATCTGTATGTGCCTTAGCACACATGTTGATGTGGGAGCTCAGTGCAAACCAGGTAATACCTATAAACTGTTTTGAAATACAGAAACCTGCCGCTTTTGAATAAATTATGGTCATATTTTGAGATCTCGGTCAATCGGATATCCTGTATTTTGCATTAACAAATGAATACCTTTTTGAAACAAGTTAGCGACGGGTTAGAAAGTTGAGCCCCGTTTTTCTCTTCCAATGAGTTCTTTAACAGATTTGCTATTTTTCTCTAAAGAGGTTGAGATGTTTTTGAACCTTGGAGAATTTTGGATCTAGAAAATGGATAGATGTTAGTTTTCTTCTTGTTAGGTCTATTTTTCTAGAAGCACCAAAAGTAGCGGTATCTTTATTTGCTTAGGCATCTTCTTGACCTTAGTAGAGTGGATTGCCACCGAGTATAACACGACCTCAAGTGGCACATTTAGTGATGACTTTACCCTAAGCCGCAGAGTAAACAAGTAAATGATTAATTAATGTAGCTGCGCGGTAGATTATAACACCCCGCCGGAAGATCGCCTACCTTTGTTAAAGAGTGGGGGTTATCGCTTCAAGAGAAATTAAGAGTAAATCGCTGATTACCGAAACAGATATTCTTTAAAATTTAAAGAGTAGTGAAAAATTGATCTATCTTTTCTAACATCTTCAGTCACAGAGTAAAACAAACAAAAAATGCTTTTACTCTTATAGAAAGTTACTGATTGTAAACGAAGCTACAATAAAAGTATCCTATACTTAACTGATTGTAGAACTTTATTAGACAATCTGATCTAGTTTGAGAAACTTATTAATAATAACTTAAAATTATATCGAGAAATAATATGACTGTTAAATACTCTTAATTAGAAATTACTGATAATTTAAATAAATAAAAAATTAAGTGAGCCACACTTTTCAAACGTTAAGCAGTGGCGAAACATTTCGTTTCTATAGCGTTTGAATCTGGATTATCAAATGTAAATTGTGGTAAGTATGGTTATTATTAGTCATAAAGTATTTAAAAAAGCAAAAATAAAGCAATACAATGGTATTTGTAGCCGTCTATCCTGGACAATTTGGCTGTGAGGACTCCCGTCAATGCAACAAAGGCTTCCCCGGTGCCGAATGTGATTCTTCCCGAGTCTGCGTTTGTCCACACGGAATGCAAGCTAATCAACAGACCTGTGTAGTCGGTGAGACAATTACAAATTTCCTAAACTATTTTAAAATTGTTAAAATAATAAAATTGGGTCCTTATATTTTGGGTGACATTGAACTTTTCTTTACAACCCTATAAAGCCAACAGCTGATTACGAACAATTGGTCGAAGCCCATTTAGTAAAAACTTTTGTTATATTCAATCAAAATAGCAGATTTTTCGCAAGCCAGCAGCAACAGATTTCGTGACGAAAGAAAAGATGAGAAGTTTAAGCGAAATAGTTAAAAGATATCAAATGTTTCTCTGAAAGCATTAACAAACAATATCCTGCGGAATCAATGCTGAGTTTCACTAACAATAAGCATTAATGAGCATTTCATTAAGTGTTATTTGCTAAAATTTGACATATTCCTAACAAAGTTAAGACAGAAATGGTTTTGCAGAGGGTAAAATACCTTTTTCTAATTTGGGTGCAAAACGTAGAAAATCAAAAATTCCTTTATTGGCCAATGTCAGTCTATGATTGCTAATCCTTAATCCTTCGCGGATATGATTTTTTTTTAATTATTGTTCAACCTATCAATTCTTTCAATATTTGCCTTCCATAGAGCTTGATTTCATTCAATGCAACTCTCCAGCTGTTTTGGTACATAAGTAGATTTCGATTAGACAATAACACATTCTTTATATTCGAATTGTCGGATACTTCTCGATATGTTTCTTGAATCTGTTTAAAAATTTCCCAAAGTCTTTCAATCTAGCTCTTCTTATCACTCTTTTCTTGCTCCCGTCATGCACAGTTGTCAGTTTTTGACAAACGCATCTGTCTACATATTATTGTGAGTCATACATAATCCGCCCAGCCTAGTCCAGCTCATTTTAAGCTACAGCTAGAATTAATAATGCCCTTATTACTATATTTAGTAGTTTTTCTTCTATGTTTCATAAAATGTGGTAAGCTCCTTTTAATAGAATAGATCTATGTAGAATTTCTAAACACCAATTAATTAAAACTTTCCCTAATTCAAAGATCCAGCAAAGACTGAAACTTTTCATATTCATAGTTTCGGCAGTTACTGAGGTTCGCCCGATTTTCGCGCTCGCACGCATTCACCCGTTTTTTCGTTTTTTTGCGATTTTCTCATATTTCCCTTCATTTTTTTTTGCATGATCTTCTATGTTTCAAACAACATATGATTACTTTCGAGGAGGGTTGGAGGTACTGATTTAAAAAAAAGCACATCTTGGCATATAGTAGCTCGTCAGACTACACTAAACGTCCTTTCTAAAAGAAAGTAGGTCTAGGGTAGGCTAAATGTTTAATAAACCAGATATAGGAAACCATTCTCAGTAACTTTTATCAGTTCCTATATTCAGCATCCTCCTTATCCAACACAATGCTATCGGATGATCAAATTGCTCGCACTTTGTATCAGAGGTCTCCGGAACGAATGCCATCTCTGAATCTACCTGTACATTCGCGGAGACGATACTCACCAAATGCAGCTCAATCCAGAGGAGGTGTTAGGCCAAGTAAGATAGCGAAGATAGTGATAATGATTATATTAGTACTTTTGAAAATAACAAAACAATTGAGCTTTAAAAATCAAAACCTAACAAGTTAATGAAAATTTGAAATCTTGAGAATGATTTTACCCATTACAAGAATTTGAATATGGGTAATTACCAGTAGTCAGTCGTTCCAACTGTGCTGAAGACCTTCTTTAAAAATAGCTTCAGAAAAGTTTTGTGTTGGTTTCACAATGTTGGTTCTTTTAGACGATCTCTGCTCCGTGGATACTGACTGTGCCGGTTACCCATATTCTTTCTGTTCTGGAACTTGTCGTTGCACCCCTGATGCACTTGATGCGGGAGAGACCTGTATTCTACAAAGTGAGTAGAATTTTAAGATCAGTATTGTTAAAAGTGTAGAAGATTTTTTACAAAGCTCCTGCTTGCGAACGGAACACAATGTTCTAGCACCTGCAAACAGGAATCAGGAAATGTGGCCAAGCAGTAGCGCCTCACTAGCAAAACTGACTCAAAGAGAACTTGAATTACCTAGGCTTCGTTATTGCTCTCGGTTCTCACTAAAAATTGCTCATAAACTTTTGAAAACAAGTTATTTTACTTTCTACTCATATCAAATGTTATACAATTATATAAAATGCCGCAGATGGTTCAGTTCTGGATAGGTTAGTGGAGTTATCTAACAAATTTCATACAGATACTGTAACTTCTCATTTTTTTGAGTGTAATCTTTCAGAAAATAGTGCATATTCATTTTATACAAACCCAATGAACGGGAAACAGTTTCCGGTTTTCTCTATGTTGTATAGTTGTTAATAGCTATTATGAAATGTTTCAGATAAACCGAGTTCAATGGTGTGCGCACCTGGTCAAACATGGGTGTCAGAAGCCGGCGCTTGTATGACTGGTATGTACAATAATAAAGGGGTACCTAGGGATAGTACAGTCAAGAGATAAAATTAGGAAATTTTCATAATAAATCATTTTCATTTGTAAACAGCAACGCAAAACAAAGGCTCACTGAACTTCTTATTAACCTTCTTATTAATATAAGATACATTTTGAACTTTTGTTTTACATAGAATCCAACCTTCGTTTCAAGTAAATATATTCTACATACTTTTCTGAACTTCTCAAATACCTCTAAAAGTATGCTGGGAAAGGAGTAAGACCGTTTCGCTATCAACTCTGAATGTTTGCCTTCATTTCAGTTATTTACGATCAGAACAAAACAATAGCTATTGAACAATATTTCATAATATTTTTTCAAAATACAAATAAGATTAACGTAAATTAATAAAACATGCATACAAAATTAGATTGAATATTTGTTTATATTTTAGTTCAACAACCAGGCGAGCCTTGTCAATACTCACAGCAATGCTCTGCTTCTGAATCCGGAGCCTTCTGTCGCCGTCTTAAATGTGAATGTGTATATGGAATGAAGGCCTCCGGTGCTGGATGCACCTTCCAAAACACAAACTGTAGTGGCAGAAAAGGATTTATTTGGATTCCTGAAATTGGAGATTGCCGTGAAGGTATATTTTGTATTCGCGAAGTCCTCATGGAGGCAGTTTATGTTTTGAAACTACAAAATTGCAATTCATAAAACGAAAAATAGTATTTTTAAAACCAAATCCATGTCTCTTTAAATATATTTTTTGAGTGTTAACTAATATTGCGGCTTCATTGGCTGAGGATTCAGGATGTGACATAGTATATATTGTATTTAACTCTGAGTATAGTTCTTTCATAAAATGTTGAAACATTCCATTTCAGTACTTCCACCCGGCAGCTCCGGTTGTTCTCACAATCTTCAGTGTACC
>JAQGAV010003496.1:0-12345 GCA_034691345.1 Phasmarhabditis papillosa | reverse complement strand
CCAAGCAACGACTACTCGTTGACCAAGTTTATAGTGATTCCGGACCCAGCGGCAGCAGCCTCGACTACCAAGAAGTATTCCAATGCGAAACCTGAATAGGAATTCATATTTTGTCTATTTTACCACATTCGAAAAGTAAATAACCAAAGTTTAACAATATAAACACCCAAATATTTCAGAAACTTTATTTAAGTATGCATGTTCGGTTCAAAAAATGGTTCTTGAGATTTGGAGAACATATCTGGGTTGCGGTCCATAATTTTTCACCGTTTTCAGTCCGTGAGGGCCTCGGGCCGCCGACTCTGTATATTCGGGCCCAGGCCTAAATTTTGACCCTAATTCCCACCCATGTTCAGGTGTGAAGCAGGAAAGCAAAAATTAAAAGGTAATTTCATATTCGTTCTATAATAAGTCATTTAATTTTAAACTTACATTGCTCAATCGTTTTTGGATAATCAATTGCCGTCTTGACAGAAAATTTCTGAAAAAATAAAGGGTTGAATTGTATAGCGTATCTTGCAAATAATACTCATTCTATAAGTATGTAGTTCTTGGAAGTAGGCCTGGAATTCCAGCAAATATCTCCACAAGCATGAGGTTATATCGATCGTTATTGGTCTCGAAGAGTTCACGTTTTAACCGTTATGAAAGCACCATCGCTCCGCTACAAAATTGATCCGATTTGGAATATGAAACCAGTAATCGAGTATACAGTATTATGTATTGCAATCCAGGAAAGCTCAATTCTTCGTCAGCTCAGAAATTTTCCCTGTAGGTGTCACTTCGATCAAACCGCTAGAGTGAAGTCAACCAACCACAGTATAAAACTGAAAGTGATCTTGTGTGATACTCTCTCGTTTACCTTCACTCTCTCATAGTTAGACTGTTTTCATTACTAGCAAGACAACCTAGACTCTTGTTCAACTGATTATGAATCTAGCCATCGGTACTACTTAAATACAAGGTATTGCAGGAAGAAAATCAGTTGCTTTAAACGAAAACGGCTAGAAAATACTATTTTTTTTAAAGTTTTTTAGCTTTCTCAATTCATTTAGATTGTACGAAACCTCAGTATATCTTCGAAATTTTTTCGATTTCAATATTTCCAAGACTTTACCAGTAACAAGGTTGCTATACATCTACAACTTTTATCTCCATAGCATTGCGCTGAAGCACAATTAACAGTTTATCTTTCCTTGGCTCTTAATATGATGGAAAATTATTTCTTATCTTGAGCAAGGTTCTCGCTCAATTAATTTTTTCAGAATATGAGTTTTGTTCTGGCTGTTTTCCTAACTGTCATTATTGCGTATTTCTTTCCAAGAATATTCCGTTTCCTACATTCACAATGGAGAATCCGGAAGATGGTATCCGACATAGCTGGCCCACCAACCTTGCCTTTGGTGGGAAATTCAATGCAGGTTCCAAGTAGTAGAGCAGGTTAGTCGTATTTCGGTAAAAAGCTTAAATATAATGTATAATAAAGTCAGATAAGATATCGTTATACATGTCATGAACAGAACCGAGCGTAAATTCTACTAAGTTAGTAGTACTAGTACTAACCATGCACCTAACGCTCATAGTAGATTCTAGTAGATATCTCTACTAGAATCTACTATGAGCCTTCCGAGGCTGTAGTGGCTTACTGGGTGGAGAATTCTTTGTTGGGAACTACTACGGAACTTCTTCCAAGTTTATCTCATTCTTTGTCTGAAAACAAAAGAATCGAAAATCTTCAAAATTGTGGCGCCTCCGGCAGTTCAAGTACTTATCTCGACACTTTCAATAAAAAATAAGAGCAAGCAGCATTTGCTTGATAAGGTTTTATCTAACAAGTTTGCGTAACTGCACCAGGTTTTAAAACCAATAACAAGGTAATTAACGGAACCCTGCTAAATATATTCGCAGACATAGTGTATTCAATACCATTTTCTAAAAAAGTAAAATAGAATCGTTTCTTACAGAATGGTGTGACTATTTTACTGCACTGGGCAATGAATATCGAGCGAAAGGCGAAAGTGTTATTCAATGGTGGAACATGTACGATTGCAGAATTTTCCCTCTAACGGCTGAGGCAGCTAAGGTGAGGTTTTATTTTACTAGAATAACTCACACATTTGAAAGGTACAGAAAAAATATGGTTACTAACAATAATAATTATAATTTATTCAAACAAGAAAAGAACAATAGCCATACGCAGAAATTTGTTTTCAAAGAATGTTTACTGCAAAGGAGCAACTTTTCCGCACGTTTTCCAAGCAATTTCGTGAAAGAATGCGCTCGGCTGGGTCTCGCCACGATCGCCTACACTAACGCGCCCAACGCGTAGGATTGGACACAATTGGAGGCGGCTGGCCTACTTTCGTCACACGATCTCGTGATACCTTATAGTTTGTCGGGAATTATATTGTTTTTTTACCCGTATTTTATAGCATTATAGTTTTGCTCTTTTAACCTTGTACATAAACTCTCTCTCTTTCTCTATTTTACATATGTTTCGGGAACCTTAGATTTGGAACTTGTGATGCGACTTCCATATGGTTTACCGTAAAGAAGGCGAGCCATTCTATCTCCTGAACCACCGAGATCATAAATAAATAAAAATCGAAAATGTGTAATAACAAATCTACTATAATTTCGACCAAATGAAAAAGAAATATAGTTATCAGTGAAAACTTGAAGGACCAGAATAGTAAGACTTTGGCAATATTTGACGAAAGGGAGGGAGCTAAACAGTGCCTACCCATAACTAATATAAAAACAATAAGCTTGGTAAGTAAATTATAATGTAAACTAAAATGTAAATAGTACAAACTATGAGATAAATATCAGCATATAAAAATAAAATTAATGCTAATAGAAATACACCTAACCATCTACTAGAATCTACTATGAACGTTAGGTGCATGGTTAGGTGAATAAATAATAGAGATAATGGGTGTTACCTAGACAAAGTTTGTTGAATTCTGTAAGCATAAAAAACATTAGAACTCGAAAGAAGTCTTGGCCCGACGACTCAAAATAAGCTTCCCTTTACTTCTTTTTAGTTTATCTCCACATTCATGGATTATTTTGGCAGGGAAGAGGGTTTCAGCCACCAAAAATCAGGAAGCCAGACAAAAATAAAATAGAGTGTGCAGAATGACCAAACACAATTTTAGGATGTTCTGGACAGTAATGAGGAAATTACAAAAAGCAAGGACTATCACATGATGAAACCGTTAATGGGAGATGGTCTAGTACTTTCGTAAGTCAATTACTCAATGAATTTAGATGGTAAACATTCTGAACATAATATTCCTTTGATACAAAACATGTGTATATATGATTTATTTACTATAAAACAATTACAATTATATACTGCGTTTATAAAGATATACGTAATGTTCAGTAGAACGTAAAACTTTGCGGGCGGGGCTTAACTTAGGCGGTCTGCACCACAAATACGTAATGCAATGAGAAGGGCGCGGAAAGAGTTTGGGATTATTCCGCACACGTATTGAAAATTTCAACAGTTTCAAAATCTTGTATAATTGAAGATGGGAGACGGGCTAGTACTTTCGTAAGTATTGCTTCATCTCTTGTGAGATCTTCAGACTTCTAAACAGAAGTTCTTCGTAATACTAAACTTGTATAAACTTTCAATAGCTTCTTTTGGAAAAACACACACTTAGCTTATAAGAATAGAATCTTGTTTAATAAAAGTATATTTCAGCACCGGTGACAAATGGCGTCGCCGTAGAAAGTTGCTAACTCCGACCTTTCATTTTCAAATGTTGAATGGATATGTTGAAACTATGAGTAGTCAGGCTACCGTGAGTAGATTTTTCAAAAAAAGATCTTCTCATTTTAAATTTCTACAAACATTATAAACAAAATATGTGGACTTTTTGTATTCAGTTATTGGTGAAATAATGGTCTCGAAAACTGTTGTTTAGCAAATGTTGCACACTAACGCATCTTTAGGTTATCTTTTAATTTATTCGAGGTTTCTAATTGATTCTAATTCATCCGATAACTTTAATCATGTTTCATTGAGTTTAAAAGCTTATTGTTAGACTATGACTGAGCTCCTGGAAGCCTTCTGTGACAAAAACCAGATTGTCGACCTTTTTCCCTATCTGAAGAGATGCGCCTTGGACATTATTTGCGGTATGTTGTTGTTCCGTTTAAATACGCATTATAATAGAGCAATAATACTATAATAATACTACTATAACAGTATTATAAAAGTATGTCTGAAACCTCGTATTAACCGCTGTATGATTCTCCAAACTATGGGCAGGGAGGTTTTGTCTCAGATTTGCAAAGTGATGAATATTTCAGAAAGTGCTATGGGATATCAACTGGACGCGCAGAGAGTACACGATCACGTGTATGCAAAGTCCGTAGCTGTGGTAGCCACTATTACTGAACAATATGTACTAAAACCTTGGCTATGGTGAGTTTCATTGTAATAAAAATAAAATAAAGCGAATAATATAGTACAATAAATACCAAAAGTTTGAGATAGACTTTCAAAACATTGTTGGCTTGATAAATTGTTGAAAGTGAAGTTGAATAGGTTTAGAACAGTTCTATAACCATCATCTACCTGTGGCCGTCGTAAAGAAACGCGCAGGTGGCGGCCCGAGCGGTTCAGAATTATTACCCGGGCAAGCTAAAAACTGCCCGGGCACCCACACGGGCGTTTCTATACTACGGCCACTGCTCACAGAATGATCAAATTTAGTTGTCTCGGTCTAAACAAATAGTTGTTTGAATATTTACAGGTTTCCACCCATTTGGTATCTATCTGGATATGCCGGTCGCTACAATACTGCCCTTAATACACTACTTAGTTTTACAAGAAAGGTACGGTAAAAATTCTCAGATATATACGATAATACTCATTAATTGAAGAAAAATGAATCTTAGGTTATCACAGATCGTCAAGAAGAAGTTCGTAAGTATGGTTTTGACGATACTGGAAAAAGAAAGGCCTTTTTGGATATGTTATTAGAAATGAAACAAGAAAATGCATTATCAGATGAAGATCTTAGAGAAGAAGTGGATACTTTTATGATTGCTGGTAAGACAATACTAACTATTGTTAATATTATAAACTAGCAAGCCTGTAGAATATAAGACCTTGAAGGCACGGTACACTCGAAAAGAAATATCAATTTTATTTGTTTATGTTGTTCCTCACGAAAAGTTATTTACAAATATATAAATAATTAAAGAACTGCTCTATTGATATGAAGATTAAAATTGAGATGTAAATTCTGAGTGGACCGTGCCTTTAAAAAGATAACAGGTGTGCATTCGTACATTTGTTTTCTAGGTCATGACACTACCGCATCCGGATCATCTTGGACAATGTGGTCACTAGCTTGTCATCCTGAAGTACAAGAGAAGGTCTATCAAGAGCTAAATGACATATTTGGTAAGTTTATTTCAAAGGGTTTGATATTGCAATTGACTAATGCGCAAAAACATCACTCTTTCAATGTGTAAGAAACATTTAGTGTTCATCTTTTATGCAATAAAAAATACTTTTCTAAATTCGGATTTTCTCAACATTTCATTAACTTATTACATTATTTGGTTTTATAAGAACGCTTCATAGTTCTTTTATAATTGTAATTTAGAAGGTAGTGATCGTGATATAACAACCGAAGACTTAAAGAAAATGGAGTATCTTGACCGAGTTATGAAAGAAACTATGAGAATAATATCGATTATTCCCTTTGTGGGCCGAGTTTTACAGAAGGATATGATAATTGGTAGGCAAAAGAAACTTTTCGAGAATTGCCATTCAGTCCCTTTCAATCAGGTACATTCAATGGCCGTCTCGGACCCGTCCATAGTAATTTTTAAGTAGTCCGGTTGAATAACGCACAATCCGGTCAGGTTTCAATAAAAATAAGGTAATAAATTAATGGTCTAGTTTCAATTTGTGGTATTACTCATCTATACATATACATATGTTTTTCTAATAACGTAAATTGACAACGTTCTTTTTAAAATTTCTGTTAGTTTTCCACTTCTAGAACTGATAATAAATTGCAATTCGGGTTGGACTGTTATTATTTTCTTTATTCTAGGAGGCAAACAGATACCTGCCGGAGCAAATGTTCTCATAGCACCTCTGATTCTACATTTAAATGAAAAGGTATTTACTATTTTTTATTATAATTTCTGACTACCCAAGCACGATTGCACAGACTGGTATTCATAGATCTCCAGCAAGATTATAACATTTAGATACGCGTTTCTCATACTTCTATGCGAGCATATCAAAGTTGTTACAATTTTTCAAATTATTACTTTATAACTGAACTATAACACAAAATACAACAATCATAGTTTACTAGAGTTGTTAAACTTGAACTTGAACTTAAAAAACTATAAATTTATGAAACTTAAAACCTTTAAAAAATTGAACACTTAAAAAAAAGTTTACTATATAATGAAATCAACCAAAAGTGTTGATCGACTTTTTCAAATCTTTCAATTGGAGTGTTTTCGGAGATAGCACATTGTCATACATATTTCTGCATTAATGGAAACAACTACTTACTCGTTCTCCACGCCTTAAAGTTTGAAAAGAGATGGTAACATATTTAGTCTGCTTTGTATTTCAACAGAAGTTTCGAATCACAACATTCCTGCCTATAAAGGATCCCTTGTATTTCACCAGACACCAGATATCTTTCAAAGTTATCGCAACATATTTGCAGGATGAATCTTGCAAGTTTGTTTTTTTACTTCCATAATTAAAGATAACGGTCGCTCAAGTGATTATTAGTGGTTCGTTGGTTCAAGTCTGGAAATGGTTCGTAATTGACTGTTCGTAACGGGCAAAGTACCTAACTTTTTTCTCAAGCGCACAAAATAACAGCTTCAGCTGGTTTTTTGTGTCCTGCTGAGATAACGATAGACTGAACAGCAAATATTTATAAGTTCAGCATAGTCTGCAAATCATTCTTATCAGCTTAGACGTATATAGTTCCTCTTTCGCCGAAAAGGTTTTCTGGTTTTAGTTAAAATAGCAATCACTTTTAATTGGTGACTGTAGTTTTCTAACATAAATAACCATTTTGATGATATCCTGCCCAATGTTCGTTGCATGCCTAATAGATGTGGGCGGCAGTGAGACCGGCCCACTGGCCGTAGTATAGAAACGTCCGAGCAGTTTTCAGAAAACTACTGATATAGAAACTTCCTTAATTCTTGGGGACCGGGCCGTTTTTAGCCTGCCCGGGCAAGAACTGTCGGTTCTATAGGGCGTTTCTATACTACTGCCATAGGCAAGCATTTCAGGTAGATCAAATTTTCTTTGAAGCTTGTAATCAAGCCAAGCCAAACTCTTATGTGTATTAACATCTAGAACCCAAGACTTTCACGGTTTTTACCGCAAAGAATAAGTTAAGCATATGAACTATCAGTTAAGAACTAAGGAAGGTTTTATTTCAGTAATTTTCTGATCTTTTGTGCTGGTTTGGTTAGCTATTAGCAACTTCTGCAGGGACAAACTAAATTGTTTTTGACAAGATCAACCTAAATATATATATAGTGACGTTCTTTACACTATTTAACTAACTGGAAATTGATAACAAAACGAATTGTAATCACTGATTCGAATTAATTTTTGTAGTTATTCTTACCCAGTTACAGAACGTTTCATTAAGGTTTTGCGATGTTTTCCATATAAACTTTGTAAAATTTCTGAATCACTTTAAATGAACATTTGTTAGACTGATGTTGGATCTTTTAAGAATATTGACTAATGAAATATTACTACATATTAAATGATTTCACAATGAATAGATATATTAGTTTATGCAGCAGTTACATTTTTGCATTTACAGTTTGCTTATTGGAAAATATTGAACAAAATGTATTCCTGAGTTTGCTTCAACCGTAGTATATATCATTGAAACTGGCTCAAACTGAAATGAGTTCATTTGTTCTTTTGTATTTTTAACTGTTCTCTCTACTAAAAAAACAGTTTATTCCGTTTATCAATGTATATAATATAAAGTGTGTTCTTGTTATTCTTTCTATTATAACTATTTGTTTGGTCTCTATGATATCATACTTCAGATAATGTTTCTTTATTCAATTATTCTTGGTGGAATTGTTGCTTACTTAGCATGCAAACTGGCTAAATTCATAAACCAACAGCGTAAACTGATGCGCGCTGTTCACGGGGTTCCCGGTCCAAAAACGGGCTTTTTGCTGGGCAATACTCTACAGGTGCCGCTGAATCCGGCAGGTATGTGAACCAAAACTAAGATTTTTAGTCGGTGATAACCAGGTGTTGGCCCGAGCCTTCCATCGTTGGTGAAACAAAACAGATGGCAAGGGCTGAGAATTTCACGGGCCGGCCGGGCGGGGCCAAAAGGACAAATTTTATGAAAAAAATTGTCTGATTTCGGGGAATATTCTGATAAAGTGTATCCAAAAACATCAATAGGTAAAGATTATTGCAATCTTTATGGTTAGTGTCTAAAACGATCACTAACTTTTTTGAACAATATGCGCTAACTCTGTGAAATAGACTAGGGCAGGGACCAACGTTTTAGGAAATCGGCCCGGGCCGGCCCGGCCGGCCTTTTTCCAGCCCTGCAGGTGACCAACTTGTCACCTAAATTACGCGTTTCTAAAAAATTCACGTTTTAGTTTCACTCAATTTCACTTCTTCTAAAAATGTTCGATTTTATTTAAGACTGGACTGAATACTTCTGTAACCTTGCAACCGAATGGAGAGGTAAAGGTCGAAATTGCATTCCTTTCTGGAACTTTACGGATCTCAAGATTTTACCATTGAGCGCGGCTGCAGTAAAAGTAAGTAGATGATTTGGTAAGTTGCCAAAAGTCATATAGTGCCATTTATGAAAAAACAGTCAAACAACCAAAAACCGCTAATTTTTTTCATTTTTTTAACTCAAGAATCCATTCTTAGGATATTCTTGAGAGCAATGAAGAACTAACAAAAAGCAACGACTATGATATTGTTCTGCCATGGCTGGGCACAGGATTGCTAATATCGTAAGTAAATGTTTTAAGGATCCTAACAAGCATGAAGTTTTATTCTTGACAATATAACGGTTTCCAAGACTTCCATAATTAACATAGAGCCTTAAAGATCAGTTGAATATACAGAAAAGTACTTACGGAAACCTAAAATCAGAAACTTTGTAGCACTGGCGCCAAGTGGAGACAGAGACGCCGTATGATAACACCAACATTTCACTTTCAAATGTTAGATGGTTATGTTAGCTCTATGGACAAAGAATCAAAGGTTGTTAATAGGAAACAAATCTACTAAAAGTTGAAAATAGAAAGTATCGGATCAACTAAAAATGTTTACCGTCTACGAAAATAACACATAAAATATAATATCTGGGCCAGGCGTGATCTTTGTGGGCATATTAAAGTATCAATAACATCAGCACATAGTTGATTTCAGAAACATTTATTTCAGTTGCTAACAGACATATTGACTCCACTAGCTAATACCAAAACAAAAATTGACATCTTCCCGCATATTCGACGATGTGCTCTGGATATTATTTGCGGTAGGCTTTCCTTTATTCTAGTTAGCTTTGTACAAACAAGTGGTATGCGGTAGAGTTGGGCGTTTGGGCTGGTTTTCAAAAACGAGCTTTTTCAAGCTTTAGTGAATAACTGTTCTTACAGAGTTCAGATAAGGCTGAATCTTTCTGGCAATATAGAACAGGTATTGGTATATATAATATTCAAAAATTAGCTTGATACATCCATTAGAACATTAGTTATTCACTAAAGCTCGAAAAAGCTCGTTTTTGCTCAAAAACGAGCTCAAGCTTATATGTATTAATACCTGTTCTATATTGTCAGAAAGATTCAGCCGGGTATGAACTATATTTCAAAAGTTATAAGCTTGAAAGGAAAACACTTTAAAAGTTCGTTTTTCGAAAACGAGCCCAAACGCCCAACTCTAGATTGCTTTGTCGAAAAAGGCGAAATTCTGGAAGGATCCCAAACACAACTGCTACAAACATACTAGAAATTAACGCAGACAATCTTGTTTTCAATAAAACTGTTTTTAATTGCAGTTGTTTAGACACAGCAATGGGAGTGACGCTGGGCAGTCAACGTCAGCAGAACCATCCTTATGCAGTGGCAGTGCAGGATATGGGACATATAACTAATATTCATTCACTAAGACCATGGCTGTGGTAGGTAACGGAATCTACATGTTACAAACTTTGTTTTATTCTTTTAAATAATTTGGCAAACTGAATTTGTCGTAAAAGTCAAAACAGTTGCCTTTCATAGAATGTTAACGAAGATTTTATCTTCAATTTATAGGTTCAAACCGTTTTTCTATCTTTCTGGTTGGGGGTTCAAGTACGACAGAATTCTGAATATACTGACAAGCTTCACGAAAGAGGTAAGAAAAAATTAACAAATCCAAAAATGCCTAGTTGTGACCCTGTGGAACAACGCTCTGATAGAAATGTTTCAGTTTTTCATTTATCTGAAATACTGAGCTAAAAACAATGTAGTTGACATTAATAGTGTAAAAAAAATTCAAATCAGTCAATTGCTTGAACGATTGAAAGTTCTGGCAATAATAGCGGCCCATATACATTTCCTATTCATTCCAGGTGATTGCTGAACGCTCCAAAGAATTTGATAAAGAAACAACGTCGTTAAATACAGGAGATAAGTTGGCTTTTTTGGATATGTTGTTAGCTATGAAGAAAGAAAACTCACTGACTGATGAAGATATCCGAGAAGAAGTTGATACTTTTATGTTTGAAGGTAAATTTGCTTATACTCTCCAAGCAAAGCTATAATATCGCCATACAATTAATTAATTGTATTTTCAGGCCACGATACGACCTCATCGGGAATTGCCTGGATTTGTTGGGCCCTTGCCACGCATCCCGAAGTTCAGAATGAAGTTGCCAAGGAATTGGAAACAATTTTCGGTAAATTTGTATTCTTTAAAAAAGCATAACAATGATCTACTCTGCGCAAGCCAGATATTTATATTTATATATTTATATATTTTACTCAGTGTTTTAGACAAAATATCATGGTGAATAATTTAAATTTTAAGAATTCAATTCAAGTTACTTTTATATTATAGTAGAAATGTACTACCCATCGTACCTAAGATTTGACATAAGCGATCTATACGATACTGGAAATAAATTATTATTATTATTATATTATAGGAGATTCGGATCGTGTAATAACTGTTGAGGATCTTAAGAATATGAACTACCTGGACAGAGTGATAAAAGAGTCAATGAGAATTAATCCACCTGTTCCTTTTATCGGACGAAAGATTGGAAAAGAAATGAGGATTGGTATGTTGACATTCTATTTTCAAATATGGGACAATATTCTGTTACACTATGAATACAATGACAAGTATTCATTTGGAAAGAAGTAATTTATTTCCTGCAATCGCACATATCACACAATAACTGTATATTTCTTCGGCGCAGGGTTTCGGCCATTAAATCCAGAATCTTCTGAGCAGAGACGGCTCATTTCTAACATTCAGTCTTCGGGTGCACGAAACATGGGATAATGAGTTGCTGGTTTCCCAAGCCTTTTGCAGCTACGGGGAGTCGAATCCACAGGGTCAAATTCCTCACGGATTCAGAGACCGCTGCTAAAACCACTAGGCTAGAGCACCCGCTATAATGACAGTTTGCGAGAATAATCCGAAAGTTTGAATAAATGTTTCTTTGCCGCAGACTATGTTCAACGCAAAATCCGAACATTATAGTTTGCATAGAATACACATTACATTTCATTAACATCTGTTCTGTTCTATAGGGGATGTTGTTGCTCCGGCTGGAAGTCAGGCTCTAATATCTTCAATAATGGTACATCGAAATGAAGAAGTAAGTAGTTTTTTATGTAAACAACTGCATTTGATCATAAATCATAACAACAGAATTATAGAGCCAGGATTTTATCTTTTTTTCTTTTTAGTAGAGGCTTTTCAGGAGCCAATGTTTTAATTGCAATGATTTCGACAATAATATGTACACTTAGTGAGCAAACCAGCAACAATGATACGCTATTATTTTTAAACAAAATTACATTCTACCTGTTTAGGTGTATCCAAATCACACAAAATTCGATCCGGACCGTTTCCTGCCTGAAAACATGGCTACACGAAACACATATGATTATATTCCATTCTCGGCTGGACCGAGAAATTGTATCGGTTGGTTATTATTTATATGTAACAATACTAATAAAACAAGGGGGGCTCATTGATCAGACACTTTGTCTCATGAGCAATAGGCCAACGATAGGACGTTTAGGGTGCGGCGGGGGAAA
>JAQGAV010003495.1:0-12347 GCA_034691345.1 Phasmarhabditis papillosa | reverse complement strand
TTATTCGCTTCGATGAAGTTACCATCAAACATACCACGAAAGTGCTCAGACCATACCGAAAGTGTCTAAAATGACTTACATATTTAGGAACTCTTTTGAACATCTAAACGTTCAAACATTAGCTGCATGAAAGTAAAATATATAGTTTATTTTTAAAATAACGGTATGTTTCAGTCAGGTTCCCTACCAACAATTGTGAGTTTAAGTCTTAGGGCAGTGAAATAATTTCTTTATAGAGAAAAATACAACATTGATTGAGTTATCGTTGAGATTGTGTTGATTTGTTTTCTGTACTTACCCCAGCAACAACATGAAACTTCTTTCCTCCAACTACAAGAATACGATCATGGTAGATTGAAGGATCCTCGAAGTTCAGAACGAATTTGCTAAAAATTAGTTAATTTTGCTGCTGATTGAATTAAACAGGTATATGCATTTCCATTATTTAATTAAGTTTGGAATTTGATTGAAATATTTCAAATAATATATTTAAATATACAATGTAAACTTTGAAGAATCTTACTTTTCCATAAAAGTGGGGGGCTGTGAGATTATATCCATAATTCAATGAAAGGTAATTGAATGATTTAAAAATTATTGAATACATTTTAGTTAAACTGGCTAGCATTATGCAAAACTAAGATATACGCGACCTACTTTCTTTAAACGCCCTATTGTATACAATCACGACCATATCGATATCAGCTTTTGCTATTTTTTCTTAAATGATTATCTAGCTCTTCTAAACCGAAAATTAAGGAAAAATAACTTTAGAAACCGTATTTTCTAATTGGCAATAAAGAAAATTGCTCTACCTCTACATAGATTGGAAGAAAAGTCAAATCGTAAACATGAAGGCTTTTCTTTCATAACCATACGTTAATTGCGAAGATATATTTAATCGGAGTGTGTTTCCAAGCTAATTAAAACCTGTACTTACAATTGCTGACGTATCCGGCTAAATAATTGATAACATTACTGCCTTTTTCACTTTGATGCTGTGACTACTGCAAAATAGTTAATGTTCAGCTGTTCTTTTACATTTGCCGTTCTCCCTTTTGTTTTCTAGATATTGTTGATTGTACTTGTTAACAGCAATATTTAAATGGAATAATAAAAATTAATCCAAGTTTTAAATCGCAACTTATCATTCGACCAATGAAAAGCACAATGAATTTGCCTTCACCAGAACGTGTAATTTACTTTTATCTCCCATCAAATTCGAAATATACAACTTCAAATTGTTCGGTTTACACAACAAAATGATTTATTCATTAAAACATGAAAAAACATAATAGAAACTTAGAGAATACCTAGATTTAAAATAAAAAACAAGGAAATAACGAAAAACACATTACATATTTATGAATTGTGTATGGATTATACTTTCAACAGTATTTGTTACAAGTTGACATTATTATAAACTGGCTAACTTCTGCAGGTAATGCAAATATTGCATCGCTGTTATTCTTGAGAAACCAGTTAATTGAGAACACAGAGTCCACTTTTTCATTATTCTCGTTTCGAACAAGGCATGTCTTGTTGCATTCTTGTGCCAAACAATAAATGTTAAGACGAATTTTTTCCTAAAAATTAAGGTTTACACTTTTATTTTGTAAACTAGAGGATTTGTAAAACTAGTGGTACTGTAGATTTTCTTAACAGATATTCAGTAAGTTCTGTAAAACGCTAACTTCAAAAACTTATACTATGAGCAGCAGTGTCTGGCTATTTACCGTTTCACCTTTATTTTTCAAAATCGTACGTAATGCCAACACTAGTTTATATATTAGACAACATTTATGTCACTACTACACTAATCAAAAAGTAGAGTATATTTGTAAAAGTCTCTTCTTACCTTAAGAATTTGAAAATCATGTTTGAATGCACTCTTTGCAAGATTGATGATTAGATTTGGAGGAATAATGTAAAGGCCCCATTTGGAGACTTCATCTTGCATTTTCTCCTAAAATAAACGGGTGGAGTTAAGAAATTTTTATATTTGAATTCCATGATCACCCAGTTAGACTAAATGAAACTAACTTTTAGTTCTGGAAGATTAAATTTTTCAACGAGGTCGAGATACTCGGAACAACTTTCGCAAGAAATATGGTCCTTCATATACATGACCGTTAAGTTCTAAAATAAGAATATTATAAAAAAAGAGTAGTTCTATGCATAATAGAAAGAGCTTGATATGTTCTAGCTGGTAAAAGTTACTTATACACCTACCCAATTATACTTGTCTTCAATTTCCAGTAAAAATTGTAGTACTTATACAAAATATCACAAAAGACGGAATAATTTACCTTGATATCATCCAATTTATGGTTCTCGGCAAGTTGAAGAATCTCAGAACAACTGAACTTGCCAACATTCGCATCCTTGAAGTGATCGAGCATCTTCTCCTGGAATACCTCAGCTACACAATATTTTTTGATACTTTTTTAATATCACAAGTAGAATTTAAATGTTATATTTAGGATGATACTTGTCATAAAACCTGGGATAGGGAATTTTAAGGGCCGGCGCATACTTTTTGGAAAATCGAGCCGTTCGAAAACCGGAAATTTCAGAAACAGGACTGCTCTGGGCGTACCCGTTGGCCATTTCTCAGCTCTGATAAGACCTACCTTTAGTCCTTCGAATCCATGAATACACGCTGCTTCCAATAGCTGCAGTTTTATTTCGTCGAGCTTATCGAAGTTCTTATCGATGAAATCCTTGCAAATCTCGAGAACCATTGGAGTAAGGAAACGATACGAGAGTTCGATCAGAGGAATGAGAACATCAGCTAGAACAATCTTTTTTCAATCGATTTTCAATTTTCCGGCGGTTGGCTCTAGTCTTCTGTACAGTTTTCAGCGGGTAACCTTTTAAAGAAGATTGATTTTACTGCTTAAATTTACATTTACAATAAAAAGTGTTAGTGTGAAAATTGGAAAACATTTTTATTGAAACAGGCGAGTTTTTGGCCTCGAACTGGCCAATTTCCCAAATTAGTCTGACCTTTAAATTCCCCGATACAGAATAGTATTTTGAAGACATTTTAATGCAATTTGAGAAAATTTAATTCTCTATTGATCGTTTGTAATATTTTGGACCACTAACCTTCAATAGCAGAGTTGTTTTGATAGAGCAACTTAAGAAATGTACTGAAAACTTCAGGATCCAAATCCTTTAGCTCAATTTCCTTCTTGCCACCTTCGCTGAAGTTACCGTCAAACATAGTACGAAAGTAATCAGACCATACCGAAAGTGTCTAAATGAAATGTTGTTTGAAATCTAAACTTTGGATTATTAGCTATAGTCTATAACAAACAAAAGACCTCAGAGTGCGGTGGTATACATAGGTTTCCACAATTGTGTATTGGTCTTTTTCTGGATATGATACAAAATAAAACTAGTACAATAATATTTTTCTAATGAGCGAATTTCCAAACCTTAGACAACACCGCGCACTCAGTGTTCTTTTTGACTATACATGAATGTAAGAAAGAGCTTCAATTTTATCGACTCATAACCACCACAAAGTTTAGTTTACAGCAGAGAGGGATACTAGAGTTGAGATTTGGTAAGATTTGAAAAAATAAAAAAGTTTAACCAAATTCCAACCCTTTTTTATTTTATAAAGGAAAAATGAAACAGTGATTGAGTTTTCGATTAAGGAATATTCAAGTTTTCCGTACTTACCCCAGCAACGACATAAAACTTCTTCTCTCCAACAACAAGAACTCGATCATGGTAGATTGAAGGATCCTCGAAGTTCAGAACGACTTTGCTAAAACAGAAAGAGTTTAGATTTTATACTAGAGGCATTTAGTTCAACTATTTAAAATATACTTAAATATACACAATAAAATTTTAAATAACTTACTTTTCCATAAAATTGGTCGAAGTAGACATTGTAACCGCTATTCAATGGGTAATAACTGAATTATTTGAAAATTGTTGAATGAAAATAATTAGCAGCACGCCAAGTCAAATTTCCCGCCCAATAATTTCTGCGAACGCTGTGCAATATTTTATCAAACGAGATCAGCGTTTGCCTTATTTTGAAAACTTATTAGGCAATGTTATTTACGCTAGTTATCGCCGCTTGGCGTAAATTCATAGAAAGGCGCACTTTTTAGGGGATATCCTTTGCACGGCTTGCCAAGCGAGTTGGAGGGGTCCGTCCAGTTACACTCACTCTTGTAAAGCGTTTGTTTAAACTGCGAGTAACTGGACGCCTTATCCTGTTACTTACAGAAAGCGTCCAATTACGTACAACTATTGGCCAGCTTTATTTTAAGTGAGAATAAAACAATGAAAGTAAAATATTCAACAAATCAGGCAAATATCTATCTTGTGAAAAGCCGTTTGTCAGTTTTCGTAAATTTGTGGTTCAGTGATGTAATATCACGCTGTTACTCGTCACCACCAAAAACACTCAAGGATATAATTATTCTCTTTAAAGTAGAATTGTCTCTGCCTGGCCTCACTTTCGCACACTTTGTATTTGTTTCTGAACCAATTTCACGGAAATCTTAGGTTCGCTGTAGATCGCTTTCCTCGGCGTAGTTTTGCTTCGAAAAATCCCATTGTTACTTTTCATAATTGCTTGAAAAAAATTACTAGAACTTCCATCGCCAGTTTTATTTGAATTAAATTGGCGGTTGTAGCATACACTATGGTGAAGTTAATTTGGGGCATAATGCGTACATTTGAAACATGAATGTACTTCTCCAGATTACAATATTAGGTGCTACAGGCGTTTCTTATCACAGCTTATTTGTTTTTAAGTCTGTTTTAAGAAATTAGATTAAATAGATGGGATTTAGAAACCACGAGAGGCCGGTGTAAATTAGAAGGATCGACTTCTCCAGTACTATTTTAGATAACAGAATTGGGTATTCTAATGCAATTTGTCTCTCAGGTACCTTTCGACTATGGAACTGGTAGTTTATATCTAAGAATAATTGGAATTCCTTTAGGTAATCACATTCGGTAACTGTAATATTTTTCGATGACCATAAATAGTGATGCCTTAGTTGCCTATTGATTTGAGAAAATTAAAGTTCAAAAAATTTGGTAGGAAACCTTTTTTTGAATGGTGAAATGTGGAAACAGCACTTCCATTTGAATTTTGCTGACTCGGACAGCTCGTTATCAGCAGTTGATAAGCAAAGGAATAACACGCAACCAACATGTGGAGTGTTGGAATGATTTACTCAACTGCTCATTACTATCCATTAGATCATTTCATTCAAGTTGAACCCAATGTGTAGTTCGCATCGCTTATACAAGTGAAATTCTATAAAATACAATTTTGTTCTATGTCAATATGCCATTGGTTTTAAAACCACTATTTATCAACCACATTTCCTGAATATCCAACTCTTTAAAAAGTTCTCTGTCGAAAGCTTGTTGACAGAATATTAAAATTGAGAAAGCTTGAAATATCAAGAAAATGGCAACAGTTTCTGTTGAGACCGCACTTTTGCAACCCCTGCTCCACAACTTTAGCACAGAGAATATAAATGCTTAGCTAAGTTCGATCAATATATTAACTTATGTTAGACTTTCTAGTTCAAACTATCATTTCTCGTTTAAATTTATTAATTTGAAAATTGATCTAGATTGTATTGTCAGCAATTGATAGGCATTGGGAAAAGAATACCTTCTTCTAACTTGCGTGACAGTCCAGTTTGATTTAAAGTGGTTTTCTATTTGATAAAAACTTAGCGTCCGAAGATATTCATTATCAATGAGAAGGTTAGTGACTTTACAATAGATTCATGGGAATTCCGAAGTGAATGGGAGTTCAGGTGATCTCAGAAGCATTTTCGGATCAAAACATTTCTATTTCACAGAAGAATTATTGAAGATTCGTATTTATATACCAAACGTATTTTTAGAACGACTACTCGCAATTTGGAAGACCCCAACATTTATCACGATCGGGTTTTGATTGTTGGAGACAGAAAATTTTATGTGGTTGCGGGGGTAGGTTTTTATCTTATGAGCGACGGTTTTAACGGCGTTTTAATTAAAAACTGTACAAACTACATGCTATGTCTTTATGTAAAACTATGAATATTTGTAAATTATATATAAAAATACAAAAATTAGGGTTGTTGATCAAGTTAAAAATGCCAAGTTTTCAAGATGTTTTCCAAAATTTCAAGTGTTTCTTTTTGATTTATTTCCTATAGCATATGTCGTTGCCGGTAGAAATATGTTTACCGCATTAGAAGCAGCTGTTCGTACAGAAACATGTAAAAACTGTATTTACATTCAAATTACACATTAATTTAGAGACGCTCAACCATTTTTTCAAAATTGACCTTTTCTTGATTTTTTTTGTTCCATGTGGAAGAGAAAAGATTAAACTAGACGAATATATAACTTTTATCAAAAAAAAGTTTACGAAAAAAGGATGAAATCATCATTGAAACAGAACTATTTTTGGTATCGAAATTTTCAATTTTGAAGACCCTAAAACCACATTCATTATCAACTAAATTTCAGTGCGCTGGCAAAGAGCCAAATTGAGATAGATTGCACAAAAAAGGAAGAAAAACTACCAAAAAGATCATTAAAGAATAAAAAAACAATATAAATGGATAGACCAAGATGGTTTTAGTATGATTCAGTTAATTCAAGTCCAACAAACCCGATAATTCGCAATTCTTAATAAAAATGGTTTATTGTAGTTTTTTGGTATTATTATTATTATGATTAGTAGTTCTATCTTAACTGGAGAAATTAGCGAACTCAGTGCTCTGTGACAAAAGTTATTCAATTAAGCCCGAAAAGCCCGTTTGTCAAACGGTTGAAACGCCCAACTCTACAGGGTAATGACAGAAACAGTAAGCTTTTGCTTCAAAACAGTTAGTCTTGGGTTTTCTGTTTTCTGTAATATTCTCTGTGCTACCTGTGTGCTACACTCGAAATATATTAGCATATAAGATATAGAATAACATTATTTCTCTTCTGTTTTCCCTTATAATATTTGACTATTATGTTAAGCAATGCAAATGGGACTTTCTAGTTGCTTCCATTGTATTTCTCCCGCCATTGATTACCCCTTTAACCATATTTCCAACTTTTTTAGAAACAATTTTTTTTCGAAAGCTTGTTCAAAAGAAAGGTCAATAATCATACGCAGTAACTTTACCAATTTAAAGTAGCGTTATGCCAGTTTTCAATGCCAGAGGGGAATGATGACAGTAAAACAACTTTGATATTATTAATTCCATTGCACACCAGTGTTAGCATGAGGTTTATGTTTTGTTTACCATTTTCATTCATTTTATATTATTTTTCATTTCAAGTTTTATATTTGTTTCATTTATAGGTATTATCTCTCACATTTGGAAGCTAGTCTAATTATAGGAAAAATGGCTCTTTCTAACGATTTTATGATGAGGTTAGTGTTTATGGAATAGGGGTTTTATTTATCATTGGAATGCATTGGTTTTTAACAACAATTTAGTTAAACATTTTATCATTGTCTAAAACGTAGTTAATGCGATTCTCATTAGTAAAAGGATTAAACTGTTTAATTTATCAATATCCAATTATAAAAAAAGAAAGAATGTGCGAACTCTACTTTACAGCAAAACTTCTCTCAACCTCGAAGACCCGGAAATTTATCACGATCGTGTTTTGATGGTTGGTGATACAAAGTTTTATGTGGTCTCCGGAGTAAGTCTTTTAGTTACAATGATATGCTAGTAGCACCGCTAATTGTTTGAGTGAATTTAAAATTTTGTATTCCCAAATTAAATAAATGCTTTCCAATTAGTTTTATTAGAATAAAATACCTCCTAGTATCACTATTTAGATTCTTTCCATGTGGTCCGACTACTTTCGTGCTTTGTTCAGTGAAAAGTTTGAAGAAGCTGACAAGAAAGAAATCGAGCTGAAGGAATTGGATGCAGAGACATTCAAAGTCTTCTTGCAGGTTCTGTATCAGAATAATTCGCTTGAACTGGACGGTAAGAAATGATTTTTACTATTTTGGCTACTAAATATTACAAGGCAATAATATTTTCTAGTTTTGATGCCAGACTACAACTCATATATCATCATATTTAGGTGAAGATCTAATTCCGTTAATCGATCTCTCTTTTCGTTTTTTGACCCCAAATGTGCTCTCACTGTGCAGAGAATATATCAACAAGAACATCGATAATCTGGAGGAATTTGAATTGGATCTACTTGACACAGCCTGTACTTACGGCATTGAAGAGATGAAGGTAATTAATTTCAGTATATTTTGTCTGATTTATTTCAGTTTGGAATTTCAGACGGAAAAAAATTTTACTTTTCAGGAAAACATCATTGCGAATATCAAGTCTTCACACAGTCAGGATACTATTGGCTATACTGACGATTGTCGAAGAATTGCTGAAATTATATGGCAGAATAAGATAGAAGATTTGAAGGTAAATATCAAAACTTTTTGTATTTAAAATTAGCTTTTAGAATTGGTTTATCGATTGTTGTTGGATGAACTGTGTAAATTATGCAGAACTTCTTGATGTTGCTGCTGATTACGATTGGCCGGAATTACGGGTAACTTTCGTATAAAATGGATAACATATATGATAAGAAAAGAAAAAAATGTATGATAAATTTGGATTTTCTGAAAATTGAAATAAGCAGTCTCTAATAGAACAGATGAGAATTAAAGGGACAGGCAGAGGCCGATTTTATGAGAAATTAGCCAAATGCCGGAAATTTGAAAATCGGGTTGGCCCAACGCTGACTAAAATATTCTTGTTCATCCCAGGTACCCAACAATTTAGATTTCTAATTTTTTTGCGTAAGGAAAAACGATAAATATGACAATTTGAAAACGAGACAACTTCCGAATATATCAATATATTTTTGCGAAAGAATTAAATACTTTCTTATAAAAGATTTAAAGAGATTAATAACTGAGTTTATCTTTCGGTTAACAATTAATGCACCTATTCATTAGTGAAATATAGCAAAGTTTGTCATATCCTAAATTGTGGATACATCTGTTAGTTTATATATTTGCAGGACAAGGTCATTCTTCACAACGAAGAGGATGAGTCAAGGGTAATTGGCAAGGATTTCATCTTTGAACTTGTCGAAAGTGCCTTCAAACACAATATTCCGATCTTAAAGGTACGTTAGCAAAACTGTTGATAAAATTCATTGGTGTGTTAACTACGACATTAGACTGAAAGTCTATATTGGTTTTTAGCTTTAATTAAATACAGTCTCTTATATCACAGCCAAAGTTTAACAACATAATGAAACATTCAAATTTCAGAAGCGAATCCGAAAAAGTATCTTCCAAATGGTCAAAAGAAGTGAGAAGAATAAGCAATTTGGGAATGCTCTCAATCCAATCAATACTACTATCACATACAACTCATTTCTCAAGAAAAACCACGAGCAAATCTTTGCCTTGCCATCCGAGATAAGCCAGTTTATAATTATGTCAACTGTTACTAGTGACTGAAATTGTAAAAGCTTACACTCTTTGATTTTCTTATATTTAGTTATAGCTATCTTATTCATTCCAGCGTTATTGTACCCATATTTGTTTTGTTTAATGAAATTTTGTTCTGATTTTGTTTCCGTAATTATTGAGGCCTCAGTGCTTGGTGTTCTTGAGAACTGGGTTAGATAGGAAAAGCAGTATTAAATGATTTCAATCATTACATTATTTCCTCACTGGGGGCTTTTATTGTCTTGTATGATTTAAAAGGGAGCATGAATGAATTTAACAAAATGGAAAGATGTAACTATTGCGTTTCGTCTTTAATGACGTTTCGAGTCTTTTGACACTAGGAAAAGGAGTTAGTACGTCAAATTATTTTCATATACAGAGAAAACCTGCTATTATTTTTCAAATTTTCAAAACTGACATTATTTAGATTTGTTAATATCATATGGAAAGAAAAGTTGAAACAACACGAAGAAGTTACCATTAACAAAGAAAGTTATGATTCTGAATGAATTCATTCTGGAAACTCCAGCATTTCGCGAGATCGAACTATTCGAAGTTGAGGACGCCAGGACCTAAATTGTATCAACAATTATACTCCGTTAGCCAAACTAAATGAAACATATACAAACTGAACTACGGCCAATGAAATCTTCAGTTTTCAGCTAATGCATTTGTAGTTTTTCGAAAATTGTCATTTAAACTGTGTAAACTTTTGTTTTCAAAGGATAAATACGAGATTTTAGTAACAAGTGTCTGAACCGTAACTGAAGATGTAAAACAACCCGTTATGGGAATAAACGTTAACGAATAATTATATCACTAGTCTCTTTAGATATGAGTTTTCATTGAGTTCATTATCATTTATTCTGACCATGTGAAAAATTACTAGGCAATATTTTCTTGAATTTCCCTATAACATAATTTGTTTCCTTATTTTACAACTGCTTACTTATATAATTTAATACCACAGCCACAAAGTTAGGAGCTACTTTATAAATCGAAATATTGTGTTTGAAAGCACCTTAAAAGAACCTGAACAGCCGTGTTTGTGCAAAATGACGATGAATTGCGTAAGTTAAATGCAAAGCAAAAAAGTTGCCATTTTCTAAATATTTTCTTTTGCAAATACGATCTGAAGAAATGACAATATTGTTTGAATATCCTAAATTTCAATCAGTAACCGAACCCATTTCAAACCATCTTTTGGCATAGCCAAATTCGCAGCTCTGTAAATATAAGTTCATTCTTTTGATTACTATAAGTATGTAATTCTGAGTATATCTCAAATATTTTAAGACAAAACACATAAGATTCAGTCCCATTCGCAGGCAGATATAATAATGAACTGGCTAATTTCAGTGGGTTGAGCAATTATGTCCTCGTAGTTATCTTTCAGAAACCAATTGTAGGTGAAATTCTGCTTCCGATTTTTACCAGTTCTTGTGTGAAATCCCGCAGAAGACTCAAACTCAGCGAGATGATAAATATTATCATTTAGTCGCTCCTAAATAAGGAAAATATTTCAGCACATTACTAGTTTTCTGTATTCACGATAGTCTTCTCCCAAAACCAGGGGTAGAACGCGAGAGCCACTGGCAGGGGTCCCACCGAATACTATTTGAATACTATTTAAATACCAGTTTGCCCAAATAGCGTTTTACCATTTTATCGGTATTTTCGGATGCCAGTTTACCGGTATACCGCTTTACCCGGAAATTGTTATTACAGGTTTACCGTTCATTTTTCAAAAGCTTTATCGAATGCCCACCCAATCTACTACCCAAGACCGGCTTGAGAAATTTCAACCACTGTTCAAAACATTCATCATCTTGATTTTTACATACATGATTTTTTTTTTTGAAGGTTTACATGAAGGTTTTCACTCTTTAGGCAACTTTTGATGGAAATAAAGATGCATCGACTAAACGACGACGAGCATTGCCATTTTCTTACCTTAAGTATATGAAGATCATGCTTGAATGCATTTTTAGTGAGTTCAATGATGAGTGCTGGAGGAATTTGATTCCAATATCATCTTTCAATTATTTCGCAATTCTCTTCTAACAGGAATGTATTTGGAAGTGGGCATAAGTGGACTTAGGTTAAGTTTCAACAAATATACTAACTATAGATAGCAATTTTTATATATACTTTTTATTATATACTATACACACCTTTAGTTCCTCCAGATTATATTTTGCAGAAATATCCAGATATTCAGAACACTTCTCAAAAGAAATATTATCCCTCATGAATGAAACAATCGAATCCTAAATAAAGAGCATTTAATCTTAAAATCAAATATATGGGTCGCTTCTGTTTAATCGCTTTTTTTGTTTGAATAATTTACTTCTTGATTATTTAAAAACTTATATAAAGACTTTACAGACTATTTAATATGTTAATTGAAATAATATAAACATTTACAAACTATATACTAATAATCCTAACCTTTAAACCTTCACATCCATGAATACACGCTACTTCCAGAAGCTGTAGCCTAACATCGTCCATTTTGTCAAAGTTCTTATCGATGAATTCTTTGCAAAATTCGAGAACCATAGGAGTGAGGAAACGATATGAAAGTTCGATCAGAGGAATTATAGCATCAACTGAAATAATGAGAATATTGAATAATATAGTAATTCAAACATTTCTAGGTCCAACTAGTTTCCTTGATTACGATTCAACATAAATTTCAAAGTTAAACTAGGCGTATTTAATGAATATCCATATTCAAAAGTTTTCAATCTTAAAATTTTTTGTTTACAGTAATAAAAATCTAGAAGCTAACCTCTGAGAACAACAGAATGTCTGTCATAATAATAATAATAATAATATTTATTCAGAATCGGTTTGATCACAGGTT
>JAQGAV010003494.1:0-12351 GCA_034691345.1 Phasmarhabditis papillosa | reverse complement strand
TATTTCGAACTTAAGTTTACATTAAATTTGAACTTTTCCGATTGTTTTTGAATTGAAGACACTAATGTTTTCTAAATGTTGCTACTTTCTTCCGGAAATGATTCTTAATCTTGCCCTAACTGCCTAAAGAAGGTCGTTTTCTTCTAATTTCCTTTGCTTTCCTCAGAATTCAAATATTTTTATCTTTTTCTCGATGATACGCGGCCGACTTTCTGTCTCCGTGCAGTCCTGTATATACACTTCCATAAAGATATCAATATTTTTGTATTTTTCTTATTTTTAATCATTTGTATATAAACTATAGATGACTGAACTATTTTAGCATATGCAGATGTGTTGGGAAGTTTTTCTGATTAAGAAAAAACTTTTATTTACCTGCAGGTTCGAATAGTTGGTTTAACAATTTATGCTTATAGTTAGATTCAAAAGTAATACAGCCGTGTTGCAATATTTTGTATGAGTAAGGCAGTGCAAAAGCAATTTTGCATTCTGCTGATATCGCGCGCGTAGAATGCAAGCAGGCGTAGTGTTAAAAATACCGAAATACGCAGCATACACGGCCTCATTACTTTTGAATCTGACTATAGAACCAAAGACCATACTTTCCAGGAGTTTATAGAGAGCGATTGATTTCGTTTCCTAAAAATCTTTCAGAGCCATTTTCAACGAGATTCACTTAAACGCTTTTTTATTTCTATGGAATCGGAATTAACGTTTGGTGAAAAGACTAGATTACCGATGTTAATAACGGTATGTATATATATTAATGCATTAATATATTATAACAAATATAATATATTAATGCATTTTGCACTCAGATCTTCTCAGAAACAGGTTGCTTTATCTATACAATTTCATCAACAGTGACTAGTTGAGTGCTCATCACAGTAAAATTCAAATTATATCTTTGATCTCTATGCTTTATGATATCTGAGTCTTCATTTTAGCTTCATTTCTTTTAAATTATTCCCCTTTTAACAATTCTCGAGACAGTCTAATTTCTGACCATCTGCTCGTTATATAACACGAAACCGACTGAGCACAGAAACACCCAACAAGCAAAATAGGAAAAGCCAAGCGCAAAATGTATATTTCATTTGTAACTTATGCAAATGAGGTTATTTCTTGTTCAGTGCAGTTTTCAACTTTCTGTCATTATTGAATTGTATTGAACTTTAATAATTGAAATGTTTTACACTCTTTGAAAAAGTTCGCTAATTTTGAAATTCAATCAATTTTTTTAGAGCAAAAGTATAGTGCTTCTCTCCATTCTTTTTACTAATTCTTTTTCTTCTTTTTATATTTCTTGTCTCCAGTTGACTGTCTGGCTGCTTATCTTATATGTATAATTTCTTCCTTATCTCGCTGGTCATTTTGTGTGAATTTTTGAATTTACGGTCTTGCCCCGCCTACAATTTGAAACTTCTAGCTGATAACGGTAATGGTGTTAACAGCAACAACAAAGTATGCAAATAATACAGTGACCTTTTTAAATGAATTTATTTTTAGATTTAAACATGAAAAGTTTTAAGAAGCTAGCAAAGTATAATCACTGCAATGTTCTTGACCACTTTTTGGTCCCAGCAGTTTTACGAACTAAGTAACGAACTAATAGTAAAAGTCATCAGATATGGACATTTCTCGGGCCAGGGATTCAAGGGGGAGTGGACCAGGGCCATGGCCTAAATTTTTTAAGGTGTGTTCCGCAAAAAATGACACCGCAGACACGCTGCGTACAGGAGTTTGCACAGAAGCCTGTTGAATAAAACGTAACTTCTTATGTATACTAATCCTACTAGAAATTTCATTTTGAATAAGAACTGTGCTATTACAATATGTTGATTCCTGCCCCAATTATATGTTACACCAAATTGTAAGAGGCGTCCCGGTCTTCTGAACGACATTCCTCGTAAATTTGATAGCCTTACGTTTTTATTAAGAAGCTATTTGCAAAGCTAGTCTAGTTTATTTTAATAAGTAGTTTGAAAATGACTGCCTGCAAGGTGAACAACACGTCGAATAAAACAATAAATTTCAACAGCGACTCAACAATAAAAGAGGTTTGCTGATCAGTTTCAAAAATTAGACAAGAAATACGAATACCACTAATCACTAAACAAATTACAACATCCTCGACAATTCTAAAATTTAATAAATTTTCAGTTTTTAACTTGACGATTAATGCACAATAACTATTTTTTCTTAGATAATTATGTTATTTGAATACAACCAAGGAAACCATTTGCTACTAAGGACACCATTAAGACGGCGTAATTACAATAATCGATAGTTATAAATCTAATCGTTCTTTACCATAGCTCATTGCTAATAAAACATTCTTTTAACCTTCATTCGATTAGATACAAAAAAGAGCCGAGGTTAATTACTGTAGGAAATTGTGCACAAGTTGCTCGTGAGAGATAGTAGTCTGGCCAGACAGTGTAAAACATCTTCCAGGTTCCACATACAGGGAAAGTACCTAGTAAAAGTTGCTTAAACTTGTTAGTTTTCTAATTTTCTTCAAATAGTTATCAATAGGCTTAACGCAACATATATTCTAGTTTAAGTTAAATGATTCTGTATGAATCTGACATCTAGCTACCTCCTTACTCTTGAACTACACTATAGTCACTGGAACAAACTTGCAAGGTTTAACACTCAAGGAAAACAGTTACCACATTTTCTTTTTAAGGTCAACAACGCAGAAAGTATTGCAAGTTATTTGACTTCTGAGTCCCAGAAGCCGCGGCGGCGTAAGTATATAAATTTATGAATTCTAAATGTTTGCAACGTAATTTTTAAGTGAAATTTTTCTTGATATAGTAATGGATCGTCTCTCGATAGCGCGCAAATTTGTAAAAGTTCGGAAATTTTGTTGCAGCATATCATTCAGAGTACCTAACCTCTGGACATTTAACTGTTTCAAAAGAGACTCTTATAAGAACAATTTATCGTAATACACTTGGCTTTCAGGCAATTTTTCCCTTTCATATTTTCAAAAGGCCCTACCACTTTTTAGAATCCCTTCTATTTTTTATACAGTTACAATCTGACACAGTTGGTTTGAATATTTTTGAAAATGTTGGCGCACTCGGTGCGTTAAGGTACCAGTTCTGTGCTATTTCTCATTATATAACTCATCATTTTGTGACCACTAAAAGGCTCCGTTGGCACCGCCTTTGTGGCCCACAAATCAAATATGACAAAAGATCTAATTGGATATTTGAAAATGCCTGGTGAGAAAGGTACTGTCTAGAGGTGGATTGGTATCCGGTGTCCATCCTCCTGCAGAGATGAAGTTCTTCAAAGAAGATTCACTTTGTTTCAGCTGATTGATGTAATATTTCATTTATTCATTTTATTCATGCCTATTTTATATTCAAGGAGTATCCCGGTCTCACTCCTCTATCTTAACTAAGTTTATTATGAATATAGTTCGCTAAACAGATTAACTTAATCAATACCTACATATAATATTAACTTTTGAAACAGTTCCTCTCCTTAGATATTAAGCTTTCCTAATAAGTTGTGTTATTTTATTCGTACTTCTTCATTAATTTTCAAATCTAATTATTATATTTGCTATTTTTAGTGTTGTTGGTATGGTTCTAATTGGTTCACTACTTTCGATAGTGCAGTCACTTTCGATAAGATATTTATTCACTGCACTCCCTGTTTGCACGTGTAGAACACCATTCAAAATCAGCTAGTACACACTGTTTATTAGTTTTAAAGAAGATATTTTAATAATATATTGATCACTAAACAATACTTAGTTACTTAAAAGTATTGTTTATAAAGAACCAGGTGGGTTTTGAGTTCTGCATTCCTTTTGTTAGTGAAATGTTTCTTTAGAGGATACCACGGTCCGAAATTTCTTATTCAGTAATATCTTCAGTTTTTTTTTTTTTGAACTATGTTTATATTCACTAAAAGTGTTGCTAAGATTATATCTTTAGCACTAAGTGTTCAAATCCTTCAAAATTGCATCACTCGCTTATTTACTAATTCTCACTTTTGTTAAGTAACTACTATTTTTCTATAATTCTTACTTGACAAAACTATTTTAACTTCTTTCATTTATAATAGAACAACCGTTCAGTCCACTATAATCGCAACTATTTTATCAAAGTGTCGGCTGTCCAAGAAGGGCCCTCCAGGGTAGATAACAGAACGAACCCCGTAGTTAACCCCAACGGGAAAGACAAAATGACGAACGGTTTAAGGCAATTATAAAACTAATAACACTTTCTTATACTATTGGTGCCTATAAAGTTGAATTATTCCCGTTTATTTAAGTGTTGAGCTGTATTCGAATAATGGTAACAATTGAACTCGGCTGTATATTCCACCAGAGCATCAATCTAGTTTCACTTACTATGAATAAAGACAAAAATGGACGTACTTTCTGCCTAATGCAGAAATCATCAGTCATATTTTTTAATGAAACATTTTGAATCTGTAAAAGTACTAATGGTTTTGTTTATTTCATTTTAGCTCAAATTCTGAAATACCAAGCATCCTTTATTCTTTTAAGAGATTTTACGATCTATAGCGAAACACAGGTTCCTTCAAAGCACCTGGCAAGACTTTTTTTGACTTTTAAATTCAACCCAAAAGTTAATTGGATAAAATCTTTTATTCAAATCTATCCTTAATCAGTAGCTACTGTTCTTGATTATTTACAACCTACAGATTGTTACAACGTTCTCAAAATATAACATTATAATACAAAACAAAATAAATATAATAAAATATAAACCTTTAAAAGAATTGTTTTATCCTTTTCATATCTACCTTTTTACCTCATTCAGTTGTTCATCTGGATCAGCTACCTACATAAAATTCAAATCTGCCTTCTTTTTTCATGCCTTTTTTCCTATAACCCATAAAACAAGCAGTTTGGCACTGGCTGCACGTGTGTCTTTCGCTCACAGCAGCCCTTTCATTTGAATTTGCCGCCGTCGCTGCCGCAGAGGACCCACTGGCCTGGACTGCACAGGGTGAAAACAGCGTGGGAATACAGGGTAGTAGGTTAGCAAAAGATCGTCAAGTCGGGATCGAGAATTCGAGAGTTTGAAGAGAAATATGAAAATAAGAGCTTATTGGCAAGCGAGTAATATTCATTATTTCTATTCAGTGGTAGGTAGGATAAGCATTCCTGCTTGGAAGGATCGGCAAAGAGAAATAGAAATAAAATAGTAAAATCGGTATTTCGTCTTTTGTGAAACGACGGCTAAATCATCTGCTTTTTAGTGTTCTTAAAATAAGTAAAGTTGTTTTTGAAAAAACGATTTGCTATTCATTACTGATACAATATCTTAAATTACCTTTTAAATCATGAGAAACATTTCTCTTCCTTAGAGAAGATAATATCTACTAACAACTTATACTCAAATTATTTCAATTGTTCTCAAACCATCTCGATTCTTCAAATTCTAATCAATAATTAATAGATTCTTTGTTTCGTTTAAACCTCTATTACCATTTAAACAAAAGCAATGGCGTAATATGTTAATCAAGTAGTAATTGGAATTAATTAGTTACCAATGGTTGTTTGATTTTTGTAACTAGTTTTTGAATAGTTATTTCTCAACATTATATGCATTTAAACTGTATTAAAATCAAACTGTTATCCAGCTAAGCTTGAAAAATTATTTGATTTGTAAGAATACGAAATGATAAGGGTTTGAACATTCGAGTTTTTTTAATATTCTTATTATTATAAATTTTTTAGAGCAAGAGTACACTAGCTTCTAATACACATGAACCTTCATAAACATGCTCGAAACACTTGAAATACTTAAATTGAGACTGCTCCTTTAAACATTCATTTCATATTTTAAAAGGCGGAAATAATTGCTCTAAAGTTCTGTAGTTCTGTTTTATTAATCATCAAATGTGTCATCATTGTTACGCTTTGTATGCGTAAATCGTACACTTTTTGACATTTCAGCATCAGTTTTTGAATCGACGGCGCAATTTGAATAGGTGTGCAGCCGTATAGATTATTGCTTATTTAGGTATACGGTCAGTTGCAATAGCTAGGTCTCCAGCTTTGTATCCCGGGAGAGCAGTGGTGTTATATAAGGAGGAAAGAAACATCAATATATTTGGAGCCTTTTGTTCAAAGGTACTTTCATCTTCAGTGAACTCCGTTACTCGAAAGGATACTGCTTGGAACCTAAGCTCTTGATGTAGATTACAGTTTAGATTTACGATTTTCGCAAAGGTTTTTGTGAAAAAGAGCTGTTTCCTATCCTTGAACAAACTCATTTATAAAATTGAACCAATTCGGTGGGTCTAAATACTTTGGCAGTCTACGATTGCATGTAATTAGAGGTGAGTGTGAAAGAGAAAATGTTAACCTAAATTTGACAATTCTTACCATTATAGTATAGTACTATTATTATATAGTAAAATCCCCTAGTACTATCCTTTTTCCACCAAATATCTTTTGCACATATTTCTCTGTTTATATTAACCATGTGTATTCAGGTGTACCATTCTTAATGTAAGCATAGAACCTGTAGCTAGAAGACCTATAGGTATATATTGTTGCTAGTTAATTTAATATTATAAATCATTAAAAATAATATCATTTGAAGCGCTTATGTTTGAAATCTTCTAAATCATAATTGTAAAACCAATAACGGGAAAAACGTTCGTGGACCTAGATAAAATATATAGAAAAGTGCTCATTTTTTCTAACGTTGCATTCAGAATTTCGTAAAAACCCATTCACTTTCTTTTTAGGGTTCCGTTCTCTCTTTTATAATAAATTATATCTTTGTAGTCGGCGAACAAGTAATAAGTAATACAGATGAATTACGTTGAAATGCAGAAACCAATGTATGTTAACTTTTACCTTTACAGCCTAATGGCTCAAACCGGCTATACTTCCATTATGTAATAGCTTTTTATTCATGACAAATATTAAGATTATAAAATGTTTCTCAAATCTTCATAGGATTTGCTAAAAAGCAATTGTGTTAGGGCAATGCGTTCTTCCTAAAGAAGTTCAATTCTGCCATTCAAACCTCATGTCGCAATCTTGTATGTTTTGTATCTTTGTGGATCTGCTTTTTATGCAAATTAGACCCCCGGGGCAGCTAAATGGCTAACCTGCGGCCATTTTAAACCAGTAACCGGTTAGGACAAATCAGCCTAATCAAAGGGTGTAAACGACGTTGTCAAGCAAATTGCTTAGCAGAGATTTCCGACATTTGAAACTGTTTCTCAACCTTGCAAATGCTAGAAAGAATTTACTTGACTCGGCATTTGATCCGTGTTTTAACATATATTTACGTTTACTATTCTTACCTAGTAGTGTAACGTAACTCCAAATTAATAAAACCGTCAAAAATCAAACTAAACATTTTGCAGTCTCCTAAAAATAGTACGGTTTTTGACGGTTCTGTTTTCCCGTTGTCGTAGTATAACTAATTTACTCGGAGCGACATCATTACTAACCAATCCCTCAAGCTGTTCAGCAGAACACAATTGAAACATTCTGAAACAACAATTTAAATTACATTCTAACATATGTTACTAAACTTTAGCTTTAAACTTTAACTTTTATTCTCTTCTAACTTTCCCAGCACATCAATTTCCCCGTCCCAATAGCCATATCTCCTCGAAATCTGAGTAATTTCCGATAATATCTTTATTTTTCTTAGAGATTGTGGTTTAGTAAGATACTATCTGAGAACTTTCAAATTAACAGTGTAACTTGACATACATTCCATGTTTTCTCTGCTAATTAGTTTAAACTAAAGTTGATTTAAACATTTTTCTGTTTGATTTTATCATCTCACTCCTATTGTTCATCGCCTAACGCGCCCTAATGCTAACCTTTTACACCAAATGTGAAATTCAAATTGCGGATCTTTTGTTACAAAATGATTAACAAAAATAGTATTAGTATAATGTTAGACCGACTGGGGCTGGCTAGTCTTTTTTATTCTAAAGAGGTTCGTTATGGGATTGATCCCTTGATCATTCATAGCACTTTTTCAGTACACAAAATGCCATTCAGCGAAACAAAAACCTCGGCCTCTAAGGTCTTTCGCTGTGGGAAAGAGGTTTGAATATGCACCATACTAACCCATAATACAAAGAATTATTAAGTAATTTAGTATCTCTCTCCCAAGAGGAAAAACTGTTTTAGAATATATTTAAAGAGTCAATAGGGCGAGTTGTATTCAGTATATATCTAACACTCCTATGTTGAGACGTGAACCTGCAGGGTTGGTTTTATCCCAATTGAGCCATATCAGTTATTTACATACTTTGTGAGGACATATTTTTTATATAAAAGCAAAGCTATGATTTTGAATATGAAAACTTCTACATATTTTTTCTCATTTGAAGTGTTTCGCAATATGTTGAAGTCACAGGTAAGATACCAATTTAGTCTAGATTGATCGTTCGATACTCCTTTAAAATTAATTTGAACCATTGAATTCCAATGATTATGCTCTTTGTTATATGATAGAGTATTTGAAACATTTACCTATTAAAATATTTTGGAATCCAGAACTAAATGTTCTGATATCTATAATCTATAGACTTTTATCTACTTTCTTTTATTAATTCTTTTTTATATACTTTCTATTTATATTAATTCAAATATTCAAATATTTTGACCTCTCTTGTTAACCCTAAATAATCACGCAATACATCCATATATCCGATTACTTTTTGCAATAAAAAACGCCGCGCAGAACGCTAGACGCGCAATATAAGATATTTGAACCAAAAACTTAGCAAGCAATGCATTGCGTGTAAGTTTTGCGCAATTCACAAATAACCGAGAGGTTTGAAAACAAATTGTATAATAAAAGAGAGTAATAAAAATAATGTAATAACTAGGACAATAAGTGTTCATATTTTAGAAAGTTATTAGTTTAAGAGAAGTTCTTGAGTTTAGTAGAGTTCTCCCAAGAAGAATAATCTAAAATTTTACAAGATGAATAACAAATTTCATAACTATAACACAAATAGATATGATAAAGTACAACATATATATGTTTATCCGTTATTTAACTTGAAGAGCTATCTTAAGGTAAGGAAAGCTCGTTATAATTTTAGCGGCGTACTATCATTAACTAATACAAATGTTTCACTACTGCATTTAAGAGATATAATTCCAGAGTTTAGCTCAGTCACTGTTAAATAAACCTATAAATGGCATAATCTTCAAACTGAGCAAGGATCTTGCCTTGTACTATTCTTTTCTATTAACCCACTTATTAGCTCTATTCACTTCTGGCCTTCGGTTGATTATGTCAGAAAATCAATTTAATTATAATATATAGACGGTTGACCCTAAGAAAAGGGCCCTAATGGCTGGCTATATTTGAATCGAAGAGGGCCGTAAGGAGCATTTTGGTTGCGCAATTCGACACGTGCTGTATAGAGAGACAGACGGAGCCAAATAGAACTGATGGGGTCATCTAAGAAGACTAAAGAAAAGAACCAGTTAACACTCAAAGACATATTAGAAGAGACAAGGTCAGATTACTAGATCTAAGGACTCGAAGGATGTTGCAATCTGAATTTATTCTACATTATTTAATTGTTTGAAATAGTTATTGCTGTAGCGATAGTTTTTGATCTTAGTTTGTAAAACATGGATTATATTTAGTGAGTTTAGTGGCAAAAATAATGCTGTGTATTAGTTTTGGGTCGGAAAAAGTGTTAACAATAGATAGTTAAAACATCTTTACAAATTTGAAATGTTTCAAAAGCTTTCTAGTTTTCTTTTTCGTTAGTCTCTATATTTTAAACACAGTAATCTCTTTCCCTTCGAAAGTCTTCGTTACCTCATTTGATTATATCGCTAACTCATTCACCTATTTTCACTTCTAACGGCGCCACTTTTACTTTTTGAATATATGAGGTCAGATGTTTCCGCTAATTCAAATATACTCTTTTGTATGGATGATAAAAGTTTTCTAGAATATGGAAATCATAGTTTCAACTAAGACGAGTTAGTAAATCTTCAAGATTAAGTTTCTCAGTGTTATTTAGAATTATTCTGAGCCTACTATAGAATCCTGTACTATATTCTTTTTTAACAAACCTTATCTTTGTGTAAGGGAAACATAGACTATACCACAGAATAAACGTATTTTCAAATCTTTCACACTCAGTTTAAATTTGAATCCTCCGCATAGCTAACCTTGTATCTCATACTTTTTATAATCTTCTTGGTTCTGTTTTATGGTTCTCTCCGTCCTTACGCGGCTCGGTCAGGGTTCTTCCTCCGCTTACCAAGTGACCTCCACTTCTGTGAAATTTGAACCCAATCAGTTTTGAACATCTTTTGCTATGCTATTTGGTGCTGTGTAATCTCAAAGTTCATCTTAAATGCTAAGCATTTGCGGTTTAACACTTTATTTGTTTCTTTTTGAATATGTTCTTAGTTTTTTTGTTCAATAAACTTTTGTATTACTCTGAGTACAGATTGCTCCGTTGTGGATGTATACGGGTAACACTTTTGTGGAATTATATACAAGGATTAAGAACTTTTTTATTTAAATTCATAAAATAAAACTATAATTTCTCAAGCAAATAAAAGAAGCTGCTGCTAAATTGGCTTATGGAATTAAAAAGTTTCAAACAGCTCAAGGAAGCATTTTTTGTTAATTTCTCTAATCAAAAAAATATTTTCTAAGCCTGAACAATTACTATAAAGCTCGGGCAAACAATCTTTTTAGCTTCAGATTATCATTATTTTTCGAGTTAATACCGAGCAATCTCACAAGATTAAATTCCGGTTCTTACCTCACACTTGGTTTTTCATTCATCTTTCAAACTGTCATCTATTCTTCTTACTCTTTCATACTCTCTAATTTTGTCCTTTGTCCGCCTTTTTGCCTCCGGGTGGCCCGTTAACCTACCGCATCGTTTTCCCTTGACCGAATTACCTACAACCCGCCAATTTTCACTTCATTTTCAAATTTCACTAAATGGCTTTCTGTAGTGACAGTTTTATTTGAAGATGAATGAAAGTTTATGTCAAGATTCCATCTTCTGAACTTGGAATGAATCTAAAACTTTTGCATGTAATTAGTTGCGAGTTGGAGATATATGTATAACAAGTCTCAATTCCCAAAATACCTGCCTCGTTCGATTTCATAACTTTCCAATAATTTATGCTGACCATGAATTACACAACAATGGAAGAATTTTTTTTTGATTGGTATTAGTTTATTTAACTTCATCAATACCTTGCAAAAAGTAGTAAATAGTTATTCTGTTTATATAGGGAGTGTTGACCAAAGCATTCACTAATCCAAGAATCCTTTCCAAACCCATAACAAATGCTGAAACATTTCAAAACTAAAAATGCTTTCTCACTTCTAATTCAAATTCTTTTTACCACAATTAGCTAAAAACAGTTTCTCTAATTTCGCTTGATGACGGCAACCAGAGGGGCTATACAATGTCTAAACTAGCTTCTTATACAACGACCGGTTATTGCATCTAAACAGGTTTAGAATCGCTTTTTAACACCGCAACTCTGTCATTCAGTTTTCCTGGCAAATGATGGATCTTTTAATTTGTATTGTTCGAGTTTAATTTGATCCTGTGACTGTGTTTTAAATTTTAGAAAGCATACAGAACTTTGAAGTTTAAAACCTCCAGAACAATGGTTTAGATACTGTTACATTTCTTGATGCCAGGGAAAACATTTTGTTTTCAAAATCCATCATCGGATCCACATAAACGGTAGATTTCTATTTGAAACCCATAAACTAGTAATTCGCTAGAAAGATTAGGTTGTAGTTAACATAGCGTGTATATTTTCTTTTACATCCAACTTAGAACAATCTATAAAATATTGTTATTAACTATAATAGTTTTATTAATAACAATAATACACAAATATTAAAGTAACTTTGTTAACCTTGTTAGATCTACTTCTGCTCTACTACTCTACAGTGCTTTCTCTGATTTATGGACCTAGTCTGTTCATTTTTGCAATTCGTACACAGTTGTCTCTTCTATCTTATGTAACACTCCTCTACTACATAAATGAACCGCTTATTTGAGTTTACAATAATATTATGTAAAGTAAAACTAAGGTCAGAGAAGGATTTCTTATGTAAGAACAGAGTTCAAGCTACGGCCAATCGGCCATTACTCGGCCAGTATCGGCAGCGGGCTAGACCTGATGGGTTGTATCATTCGAGCTATATTACTTATCATTTAGACTATAAACACAACAGTTCTCTTATAGCATCTGAATCTAAAACTACATGTTTATAGTCGACGGACAACTTGCTTGCAGCTAAAGGACTGCGAATGTTGCGCTGGAGCGCCAATCCGTTTGGGTTTCAG
>JAQGAV010003493.1:0-12352 GCA_034691345.1 Phasmarhabditis papillosa | reverse complement strand
ATTTTGCGTATATTTTCGATTTTCGAATACTTTCAGAGCCATTTTCAACGAGATTCTTTTTTAACACTCCATTATTATTCTTGAATGGTATATTTATATACTTAGATAAATGGAAAATAGCATGTAAAGGCAGAAAAGGGGGGAAATATCAAGTACTGTACACGTAATGAAAACCATGTAATAGACAAACCAATAACATATACGCTGTAGACTAAGATATGAAGAGCTAGGATAGCCATAGTCTATGGGAGTTAACCATATGGGTGGGCTAGATTCTGTTTTTTTTTCTCAAATATTTTTTCTCGCCCGCGGATGCGTACGAGCACCGCACTGGAATCCTAGGTCTTGGGACAGACTATAATTGGGATAATTTTTGCGCAGAAAGAAAATATCAGGCAAAAATACTAAAAACTTGAATCTTGTCCACCGAACCGGCTAACTTTCTTGTTGAAGAACGATAATAGAATGTTTTGCGTTAATAATATAAACTAGATGTACAACGAAGTTAACAAATTAATAGTGGAGATGTAAAATACGGATGCGGTGTGTTATAAATTTATGGAGCTGCGTACAAGACGCTACAACTGGCAGGGTAGATTGCTAAAATTACGCGTACACGTAAAGGAAACGATTGAACGAAAAATGGCCGGACCACACTGTTAACTAAGTATTTAACTCAAGTGGTGGTTCAGGATTTGTCACAAAAGAGCAATTTTGTAACCCTGAATCAGGATTCAAGAAATATTCAAAAACTTTCGACACAGGTAAAACTCACGAGAAACTTAAATTACAACGAGTTGGTCCAGTTAACCAGGATTGTAAACGCAGTGCAAACAACAAATAGGTATATTATGGATAATTGTGAAGGACTGAATGTCGTGAAGGACTAAAACAGTCCTTTAAAAATATTAAACTGGTCCTTTAAACGAGTTCAACTCGCTTGAATCGGCTGTGATTGGCCTCCGCAAAGGGCCTTTGCTCAGTGGAAACGGCCGGCGACAGGCTGTCCACATCGGAAGGCGTTACCGAAGGGGAACTGCCCTAAAAGAGTGGTATTAGAGCAGATATTGGCACTGGAGCTGGTTTTGTAAAGAATTTCGAAGCAGCCACAAACTCAGGGAAACCAAACTATTGCTTATTCAAAACAAACATAATTTTGTAGTTAAGCTTAAGCTTACTTAGTCAAAGGTTTCTAATTTTGTAGTTGAGCTGTGCTGCTTCGCCCTAAGAAAAGTGAATTAAAGTGGTAAGAATCCAGCTTTTTTTAGGATTATATGACCTGTATTAAGTGCTATGAGACGTTAAAGAAAATATATGCAAAACAGGTGGACTTGGAGCATTTTCTTGAAAAGTATTTTCATTTGAATCTACAGTCTGCGCCGAGATTAATAATGGAGTGTCACTTGCGTATTTTTAGGGTTTTTAACACCCCACCAGCTGGCAAATTGCACGCGCGTACTTGCAAAGTACAATATTGAACGGAGAGCAGCCGTCAGATGCTGGCGCGGTGATCGCAAAAGGGGCTCAGACGAGCGTTGAATTCTTTACCCTCCATTATTACTCTTAGCGCTGTCTATATAGACTACAATTATACAGATTATAAACCGATCCGGAACCTCCATTTCGCAGTATTCTCGGATTCGGCTTGCACTAATATTAACTTAATTATAGTCTAACTAACCTGTGAAGATACACTAGGACTATGTGATAGAGATACTCTTCTAACTCTTCTTGTAAGAGATTGTAGATCTTCTACAACAGAACCAACCAAGGCATCACCACTTGTACAGGAGTCAATGCTGCTACTGGAGAGAAAATAATTATTATAGCAAGTTATTTAGGTAAATGAAATGTTTCCAGCAAAGTTAGTGCCTTCAAAGTGAAGTTTTACATATAAAGATTGAGTGAACAATAGTTCTTATAGTCGGAAATAACAACTAGGTGTTAGGTGCTTTTCTCAAATTTAATTTTCAAACCTCGGCCGGGGCCGAAAACTGAGAGGTCTGGCAGAACCATGACATTTTTGCTATTGAACAAATTATACTTAAAAAGGATAGGTTCATTAAATCACCAACAAGGTTCAATAAAGCCTTTCGAGCTTCAATAATAACAGTTTTTAACCTTTTATTAATTATAACTTACTTAGAAATAAGTGAGTGTGACAAATGTTTCAGTTCATGTGTGATAGATACAAACTGAGCTGGCGGATTATCATGAGATACGATCTGATCTACTAAAACACCCGTTGCAACCATCTTAAGCACCTAAAGACAGCAATTTTAGCTTGTTAATAATGACGGATAACCAACCTCCAGAGAGTATTTCTCGGCAAGAAGAACCATTTTCTTAGTAAACTCGGTGTCGGGAGAGGCCTGAAACAGTTTGCTTAGTTTTCTGTTTGATATAAGTGGTATACATGGTCACTCTAACTCTTCCGATTGTGTTTAATTTCTATTTTGCTATAATTTTGATGTTTATAGGTAAAAATATCGCGCTCTGAAATTTAATGGACATTAAAAATTCAATTCGAGAATAACTTTGAAGTGTTAAAGAAGGGTCTCGCTAAAAATGGCTCTGACAGTTTTCATGAAACGGAAATATACGCAAAAGTACCCAAAAATACGCAGGTAACACTCCATTTTTATTATTGAATAGAACTTTATATAGTCCGTTTTAAAACCTAGACTACAAGCGTCGTTTGTAGTTAACATGCTGCGATGACGAGCTTCCCCTTCAAAAGAGTTATTTTACTCTAGCAAAATTGCTATTTCCCTTATAAAGCCGGTTTTAGCGGTATGTTAACTACAAACGGCGCTTGCAGTCTAGGTTTGAAAACAGACTATATAACCCTAGAAAATAAAAACAAATAAACTTATTATAGTACTTACCAACACTTGAGTACATATAAATCGTTCTAGTTCTCTTCTTAGTGGAGGTATATGAGCATCGCTAACACCCTCAAGAAGACCGACAAGATCATCGAATACAGCTACATCTTTAAGAAGGATAGACTTGAAATAGACACGGGCAAAGGTCTGAAAAAGAATGAACATGAATTATATTAGTCTCTAAACTATGTATAGTCGAAGGAAGAGGTTTATGCAAGGGTATAAGGCAGACGTGGTTATCCGGCCGGCCCGGCCCGTCCTGGGTTTCAAATTTCAGGCCGAGCCGGGTTAGGCAGCGTTAGGCCGGGCCGATAACCAGCTCTCGTGTACGATAGGGCTACTCGAGCTGCAAACTCAATAGGGCGGATTTTTGACCGCCAACAATTGATCAGCATATGATTTGTTCAGCCGATTATATTATAAGTAAAGTAATTTAGTAGCATACTTCTTTATATAAAAGTGACTTTAAAAGTGTTATTCCTCTTGAAAGTTTATTTTAATTTCACAGCAAAGTTAATAGTACTTACACTTCTGACTAGATTGATAAAGTTCTGGTCATTTTCCTTTTCATCTTTAGATAAACCTCGCTCAACGAGATCACATCCAAACAGGAAGACCATACGGTGCATCCAAAATTTGTCATCCTAGAAATGCCAAATAAGCTAATCTAAATCCATTCGATAGTTCGTACTAATATAGTCTGTTTTAAAACCTAGAGTGCAGGCGCGGTTTGTAGTTAATGTGCCGCGAAGACGGGCTTCCCCTTCAAAAGTGCTCGGGTAAAATTGCTCTTTTCCTTATATAAAGCCGGTTATTGCGGCAGGTTAACTACAAACGGCGCTTGCGGTCTAGGTTTTAAAACAGCCTATACCTAGACTGCAGGCGCGGTTTGTAGTTGACGCAGAGCTGGTTACCGGCCCGGCCTTAAATTTTGAAACCCAGGCCGGGCCGGCCGCGTAACCAGCGTGTCTGTTAACGGGCTTTACATTCAGCAAATATTCTATCATTCATTCAAGACATTTAAAAAGTTGACTTTTCCTTTAGGACGTCCGTCATCGCGTCACGTTACAACGAAATACGCTTGTGGTCTTGGTATAAAAAAGGACTATATCTATTATGCCAAACATGCCAAACATGATCAGCAAAACAAAAAGCAAAGATGCCATGTTTTCCCCTCCACACTGGTACGATAGTATAGTTAGAATCAAAAGTAATAAGGCCGTTTATGCTGCGTATTTTGTTATTTTTAAAACTGCGCCTACTGGCATTCTACGCGCGCGGTATCAGCAGATTGTAAACTTGCTTTCGCTCTATCTTACTCAGACAAAATGTGGCAAACTCCTGCTTATTAACACGGCCGTATTACTTTTGAATTCGACTATAACACCACTTGTACTATCTTACTGGCTAGACTGTTAAATTAGCTAAGCTAACTAACAAAAACTATAGTTATAGTCTGTCTGAAGACCTAGTTTCCAGCGCGGTATAATGAATGTACTCTTGGAAAACGCACCCGTCTACCGATTTTACATTCATTTTACATAACACGGCGCCCCGCTCGTAATACCGCGCTGGAAACTGCCCATCTCTAGTAGTTAGTTAAAGTAACTAAATAGAAGATAAACCTACATCCAATAGTTCTGCCTAAAGAATAACTTATCCTAGATATCATTATAATCATTACCTTTGTATCCAACAAATCCATATCTGGTATTCTAACATTCTTCTCTTTAACATCTTCTATGAACTTATAACAATGTTTCTCTATTCTCTGACTTGTCTCAACATCAGGAAGATAGGTCAAAGGAGCGAAGAGAGACGAATTCATTCTGAAATTATTTATATTATAATACATAGTTATATGAATTAGGTAGTGAACGGTCGGTTTTTTGCTTTTTGTCAGCGCCGAGAATAATGATGGAGTGTAAATAATTCAACTCTCGTCTGAGCCCCTTTTGCGAGCGCCGCGCCAGAATTTCGCGGCTACTATTCGTTCAATATGTACTTTGCAAGTACGCGCGTGCAATTTGCCTGTAGGTACGGTGTTAAAAATCCCAAAAATACGCAAGTGACACTCCATTATTACTCTCGGCCTATACTTATTTACTAAAGTTTGTATCGATAGGTTTCCAGCGCGATATCCTGGTGAGGAGCGGTGTTTAATATAAACGAATAGAAAATTGGTGGATTGGGAGCCTTTTCTTTAAAAGTACATTCATTTCTATATAAAACTGCTGCTCTGTATGATACCGCGATGGAAACATGTCACTATTCTCTAATACTTACTTAATATTAACAACAATATTTAGATGTGTGTCAATCCTCCTTTGAATGAATTGTGTGAATTCTTCCTGCTTTTCTTTTTCTACATTAATTGACCATCCTGATCCTTTTGTGAACTCTTTCTCGTTTAGAACTAAGTCTTTGAACAACTCCTCGCCCGTCACCGCATCGTTGATACTGCATCTGAATAGATTAACTGTAAGGGTGGTCATTTGTTGTTATAATTTTGTTAAACTCTACAGAGTAACGATTGAGTGTTTGTAATCGACGGCCCAATCGCTTGCAAGAGGTTACGGTAGGAACTGCAAATTTATTGAGTTTCTTAGAGCAACTAGAGCAAATCTGTGCTCTAATTCAAATTTAATAGACCTTTATCTGCAAGCGATTAATCGGCCGACTATAGCTGATTAATTTTGAGCGTATGAGAAGAATAGATGTTCAAACTTTTCCAAAGAGAGTGTTTCTTGTATGCATAAGCCACTTCTAATGAATTTTATCAAAACCTAAGTATCCAAAGCCAAAGCCCCGTGTAGCGTTGAGATATTCAGCTTCTTTGAGCAGAGCCCGTAAGCTCGAAAGTTTATTTTACTGGCCTAGCCAAAGACCTTGCCATGTATTCAAACATAAGGTAGGGCAGGCCAGTGGCCGTATTCATCTATAGTCCGTTTCAAAACCTAGACTACATTGCGCCGGCCTCGTAGGATGCGCGGCAGTGTAAATTTTGAATTCAAAAGTTCTCTCGCCAGAAGAGAGGGAAGGAATTTTCCAGCGAATTAGAAGGCAAATTTTACAACATCGCGCATCGTATGAAGCGGCGCAGTGTAGTCTAAGTAGGTTTTGAAACGGACTATAGCTACCTGTAGCTACCCGTACGGGTAAGAGTTATAGTAGCCCTTGGGGGCAGGTAAAAACAGATTCTGACCAGATTCTTTAGAAATATACTTTAAACCCCTTATTTCCCAATAGCAGCACAGATCACTTTTTACTACACAAGTTCTTGATCATTTGTTTTCGGTTAACTTGCAAGTAGTGGCTATTAAAATGTAATAGTTGTATGTGTAGTCATGTGCGTTCTTATGAAATACGAGATCGCGGGTGAGCGGTCATTTTCTTGCCCGCTCTTTCCGGAATTAATTGCACGCCTAGCGCCGGGAAACAACTGCCTTCTATTTTTAGATTTAGGGTACAAAGTTCATAAAATGGAAGCAAAAACAATAGAAAATGTGATTCATGCTTTAGTTTCTCGGGAAAGAACAGGCTTGTTTTCAGCGGCAGTTGCCGAGAAATATCTCATGTTTTTATAGATTGGCAGCTTGTCATGAATGATGCATGTAGTGTTACAGAAATACATGTATAGGTGAAACCTTAGGAAAAAATATAAATAGATTAATAGCGTGTGCTTTATCCTAGTGGTTGGAGCAGTGGTCTCTGAAACCGCGAGGATCTGATGCTGTGGGTTCGATTTCGCGTAGCTGCAGAAGGCTTTGGTTCCAAATTTGGAACACATAAACTGAACGATCAGCACCCTTGTACAAGATCGTGATCAAACGGATATCAACAAACTTTTCAGTTACCGAAAATGTTGTCATCAATCATTTTCCGTTTCTACTAGCTCTCAAAATAACTAGAAGAACCAGCACCCGGTCTCCGCGTTCAAATAGTAAAGTTCAAAGTTTGTTAAAGATGAACGATAGCTGTATCATAGATTGGCGAATAGAAAAAAGTGAAAAATTTCTAGGATATTTGGTACTATAGTGGGCGGACTATTTGCTTGTGGCTAAAGGTCTAAGCTCAAATTACAGCACAGATTTGCTCTAATAAGATCTAATAAATTTGTAGTTCATACCGTAACCCCTTGCAAGCGATTAGTCCACCGACTATAGTAACATTTCTTTTTATTTCAAGAGTGTTCTAACGTTCGTTTATGAATCATCAGATAAACTAACCGAACTTCCTTAACAGTAACATCTGTACATGGACCTTCCTTGAAGTACAGGAGTACGAAAACGTGACGAGATCGTTCTGAAATAGATATTCTAAATTTTCAGATGCAACAATTTTCAAGCTCTAGTCAAATTCCAGAGTAATACCGCCGCGTATGCTGCGTATTTCGTTATTTTTAACACTGCACTTGCTGATATTTTAAGCGCGTGGAAGATGCAGACTGCATTGTTACAGCTAATTATGATTTCCTGTGAGATACAGTAAGTCTAGTTTGCTGATTGCCTGATTCAGGGTGGTTTAACCTACCAGTGGAAGTGAATACGCATTCATCGGATAAACGCAACGCCCATGTGAACTGTACTCCGTTGTAGGATGTTGTAAACGCAGGAGATACATTTAACACAGCAGCTTCTTCATTCTCAAGCAATCTGCAATAAACAATATTTATTCCTCTGTTTTACGACTTTATAAGAACTTTATTTTATCAATCTAGTGAATTCATTCTACGGTAGATCATTTATCTTACTTTAAAAGCAGTGTATAGTCAGCGCCGAGAGTACTAATCGAGTGTCACTGGCGTATTTTTAGGATTTTTAACATCGTACCTTCAGGCAAATTGCACGCGCGTACTTGCAAAGTACAATTTTGAACGGAGAGTAGCCGCCAGATGCTGGCGCGGTGCTCGCAAAAGGGGTACAGAGGAGAGTTGAATTCGCTACAATCCATCATTACTCTTGGCGCTGACTATACTCGTCTTATCCATATGGATCTGGCAAAGTCCAATAGTCCCTTAGCACCCGTATGTCCAAGATTCTCTGATCTTAATAATTCCCTCCGGATTCCACATAAGTGCCCCCGTTAAACTTGTTGTCTGTGTCTTATTTTATGTGTTGGCCGGGGGTTACTCGTGTGTCGTGACGTCATCGATCTTTCCAGATCAATTTACAAAAGATCAAAACAAAGTGAATTTAATGGAATTTCCGGTCGATTATTAAATATAAATAGAGAAGATGGTCCCTTTTGAGATAGGAATGTGAAGCTTTTAATGTGAACTTCATTTTAAAATCCGACAAGCAAAAGTAGTCTGCACTATGGATAGGGCAGGACAACTTCATATATTGTTAAAATCGAATGTTTTACCGAAAGTCGAGGTTAAAAGGATTCTATAGTGTGTAGCAACAGATATGTTTCCAGGGCAGTGTCCTGGATAGCAGCGGTGTTATAGTCAGCGCCAAGAGTAATGATAGAGTGTAAAGAATTCAACGCTCGTCTGAGCCCCTTTTGCGAGCACTGCGCCAGCATCTGGCAGCTACTCTCGGTTCAATATTGTATTTTGCAAGTACGCGCGTGCAATTTGCCTGCAGGTGCGGTGTTAAAAATCTTATAAATACGCAAGTAACACTCCATTATTACTCTCGGCGCTGACTATAGAAATAACTAATTTACTTTTGCAGAATATGTCCCAAACCCTCTGATATCTATATAACTTCTCATTAAAGTTCCGAAATCTATACAGACAGTTTATATTCTTAAAATATATATACCGTAATTGTTTTTATATTTTCTGTTTTTCCAGACAGTTTGAAACCTTTAAACCCCTATTTACATACTAAGAGAAACTAAAAATATTCGTAACTCGATTTTCAACCGGAATGTGAAGCTTAGTGGATTCTTATGACAGGCTAATGTTTCAAGCAAGCCAAGAGAAGCTTACTAAATCATGTTTGTTCCTTTTTGTTCCCCTGTAGTATTCTTGCACCCGCTGTATCACATGTACCCTACAACACGTACGCAGTACAACGATCGCGTGCTATTTTCTTCATACCACAAGTTCAAACAGTCAGATGGGTACATGACTAATTACAGTGTCATCTAACTAAGCAGCGGTGTTAAAATAAAAGCGTGGTGGTGATTAAGAATATATGTGGATGCTTTACTCCAATAACTGTGGTTAGCTTTATTGAAAGCTTCTGATTTTAGCTGCCATGGTTGGATGCAAAGTGGAGTTTTAACGGGCCCGGCCGGCCCAGGGTCGGCTCAAAAATTGCTACGGAACAATCCCGTGAACACCCCTGATGATATATATTTTAAAAAAGCGTTTTTGAAGAATTGACTCTAAGTTGAGCAGTTGTTCAGGTTACCAGATTGCAGCAAAGTAAACTATTTTAGTTGGTTTTCTTAAAACAAGGATCAATGCAATCCTTTTTCCTTGAGCAACAAAATCTTTTTTGTAATAAAACAGCCCCTTTAGATGACGTCACTAACAAGACGTCATCCAAATGAGTGAACATTTCTTTTAGTTTAATGTACTTATACTAGGCAAGGATTTCGAAGAATATGGGCTCATGTTTTCGTCAAAGTAACGGGGATGGTGATTAATAACTTGATGCGGGAGCCCTTCATTCTTATCGAACACCCTGCACCAGACCTCTCATCGGGCCGGGCTTCGGAAAAAACTGGCGGCACGGGCTCGGGCTTCTTGTGAGAGGTCTGCCCTGCACTATAACTTATAATTAGATCAAAGGTACACGGACGGGTCTATCTTACAAAAAAATGGCCTGCGGGTCGCGACAGCCCGTCCCATTCAAACCAGAATGCCCAGGAAACAGAACCATCAGAATCTGAAGCATTTTAAAGGCGCTTGCAGAAATGTTTAGTTAAAACTATTTCTTTTCTGCCGGTTTTGTATTCAGGGAGCCCATTCAATCCTATCCTAGGCCTTGCACCACCTGGCCGCAATGTCTGGCCATATTCCCAGAGATGGTTAACCGGCCGGCCCGGCCCGGTATGACTTGCAAAATTTCAGGCCGGGCCGAATAAGCTGTAAATCCAACGGACCGGCGCGGCCCGGCCTGACCTCCAAAATGTTAGGCCTGACCGGGCCGGTTGCTCTGCATATTCCCCTCAGCAACTCAATCTAAGAACTGCTCCCCCGACCGTTTTTTTCGGGCTCATTCCATCGTAGACATACTAAAAAGTAGTACAAAAACATATTTTGCCCGCTTTTTCGTCGGGGCTGGGCGACTGCGCTCGTTATTTAAACAAAAGAATGCACACACAGATAAATAATGTGAAATGAAATCAGATATAAAAATAACAATTCTTGAATGGCAACAGCTGATAGTATTTCAGCTGGAGCTAGGTCGGCGAGACCAACAAAACAAGATTATATCACTTTTCTGTTTATTCTTGGTAGAAACAATAATATTATTGATTGGTCAATGGACTGGGGGGGGGGGGTGATTGCGGTGGTAAATATTGGCATGGCGAGTACAAAAATTAAGCGGCGGTTCGATGGCACGTGGCGGCGGTAGCGGCGGTGGTAAATATACTAAGCGGCTAGATAACCATGAAGTATTAAACGATTTTACAAGTTCAATGGGGAGATTCCATTGAACAAATAAACTGTTAGGGTCGATGTTTGAAGGTTTAATGAGAATGAACCTACTATGTATGAAGTTCTTCAAAGAGTTTGGAAAACTAATAAAATAATAATAATCCTAAAGTTGATGATTGGGCTACTCTGTGGCCGTAGTATAGAAGCGCCCGGGCAACAATTCTTAACTGCTCGGGCAGCCAAAAACTGCCCGGTCACCTACCCGGGCGTTTCTATACTACGACCATTGAGCGTACGCTTCAAACCAGAGAAACCTATTATAATGTTGTTCAAGAGTGAAGAAGCCGTGTCTTCTGTGTATTTTCATAAGAAAGTTGCGTATTTACCAAACTTTGAATGGAAAAGTGTCGTTAAATGGTCATTTGTTTTTTTTTAACAAGCCCTGTTTACTTTTAAGTCTGCACATCAACTGCACTCAAGTCCCAAAATCCAGAAACACCCCCGATCAACTACTGTATCTCCTTAAGACAAATCTATTTTCACAACACCGCTGCCTAAATTTGACACGGCCGCATATTCTATTCTCAACTTCCACGTACGTATTGGTGGCAAAATAGCGGCAAAACAATATTGATAAGTAGTTATCTGTGAAGAGCAGTCAATATGTACTTGGAACAGGCAGAGAGTTGGTGGAGACGCAGACCCTATAAGATATACGCGACAGACAGGTAGACGCGGTGCGAAAAAAGAGCAGAAGGACAATAGTATTACAGGAAATTGACTAGTTCCAGGAAGGATTATTATTATTTTTATTATTATTGATTTAGGCTCAGACAATGGGGGATTAAAATATTAGCAGCGGTGTTAAAAATAGAAGGTATTGTTTCTATGAACGGTGTATTACATTACAAAATGTTGCCAGATCACCGACTTAAATCTTTTGTCTTACGATTTCAGCTAAGGTTGAGTATAGTCTATAACAAACAAAAGAACGCAGAGCGCGGTGGTATATGTAGGCTTCAGTCATTTCGAATTTGTCTTTTTCTCAATATGATACAAAATAAAACTAGTACAGTAAGACTTTCTAATAACAAACAAAAAATTGCGCATCCAACCATATACTAAAATTTTAATTTTGCCACAGAACGAGCGATTTTACAAACCTTAAACAACACCGCGCACTGTAGTCTTCTTTTTGCAATGGACTATATCTTTACAGTGAATACGGTAACTTGAATGAGCCTCGAGCCACTGCGAGACCCAGGCTAGAACTCCCTTTCCCAAAAGCTATGTTTAAGATTTTCTTCACGCAAGTTGATTTTTCAAAGAACTCCTTAGTTTAGCCCAAGTAAGATGGAAGTTTACTTATTCCACTGCGGTGTTAAATATTCCCGTGGGGTGTTTTTAAATGCACCTACCGTTGACAGACTTTCAATGGCCATGTGTATTGGTAGTTAATATCGTCGTGGGAGATATCATCTGAAGTACCGGCAATTACATGAAGAGGGTCGGCAATCATTTTGCATTAATAATAACTAAAATATATAAATATTAATAATATAAATAATAAAGTAAATAGAAAGAATAATAATTCAAGAAGAAAACAAACACACACGAATTATCGAATATAATCATGGAATTTTTTATCTTTGTATCTTAAATGCTAATAAACAGACCCGCAAAGTGTATCAGACCATTCTCCGAAGAGATTGCTAGTCGATCAAAAGCCAAATGGGAAAGACCTAGTTGGTCAAAAAGAGCCATATCAAAAAAGAAACTTAGCTATAGTCCATAACAAAAAAAAGACTGCAGTGCGCTGTGTTGTATTGTATCATTATTTGTATCATACCCAGAAAAAGAGAAATACGCAATTGCGGAGGTCTAGATATACCACCGCAAG
>JAQGAV010003492.1:0-12354 GCA_034691345.1 Phasmarhabditis papillosa | reverse complement strand
CCGGGTAATGCCTTTTCGGAAAACCCGGGTCGGGTCGGGTACCCGGGTATTACTTTTTCGAAATACCCGGGTCGGGTCCGGGTCGGGTACCCGGAACCGACCCGGGTACCCGGACCCGACCCGGACCCGAATCCCCACCCTAATTGTAGCTAACAGATAAAACTTCTTTATTCTGAATGATTTTATATTGTTTGTTGAAAAAAAAGTATTTCAAACACGATGTTTCCTAAATTGCTGAACACAAAGTATTTGCTTGATTTGATTCTAACTAGATTTTATTTCCTATTTATTGATTTTATTCAAACAAATAGGTAAACTAAAACAAAAGACTACAATATTTACAATATTTCACAAGTTATGTTATGAAAATAGCCAGAATAACAAATATTTAGGTTGATCAGCTAGTTCAGAACCATGTAAAAGCAACTAAGAAGAAAGCAAAAGCAAAAAAAGTCAAAGCCAGTAAGTAACGGTTTACTTTTGTTATTAATTTTGAAATGTATTGAAAAACAGTTTGGAAATTAGAGATATTTACTATTGCTTTTAGTATTATTAGTAAAAAACTTTTCTGCTTTAGTCCAGACCAGACTGAAAGTAGATATAGTCAGATTCAAAAGTAATAAGGCCGTGTTTAAAATTCAAAAGATCCAAAAGTAAAAGATTTTTGCAGAAAATGAAAGCGGTGTTAAAAATCGAAAAAATACGCAGCATACACGAACTGTAAAGTTTTAGATGAACTGGTCAATAGAAATCCCATCTCCGAATCGGGTACAAAGAATGATAAAAGACGTGAAGGAAGAAGACACAATATGAAAAATAAGGTAAATAAGCAACTCGCAAACCTTAAAGTAAAGGTTTGCGAGTTGCAGCTTTTGGCAATATAACAACCTGGATAAAACTTCTAATTTCATGGGGAAATTTATGAGAACCTGAGTTTTTATTTCGCTATACGATTTGATAAAAAGCTGGAATATTTAGTCCGATCAGAATGTTGAAGATGATGGTATTCACACTGACTTCACTTCTACGGATTCAGAAGACGAGGGTATGTATCAAAAAAACATTCTTTAAAAAACAATAGTTTATTTACTAGTCCTGCATGTCACTGGAGTAGGCAAGTAATTTATATATTATTATTTGAGAAAACTAAAAAATACAAAGTAAATGCAAAACAAAAATACGTTTGTTTCCATTTGTAATTATTTTCATTCATATTGCGGTTATTAAAGACAAATAGTAAAAAGTAGCAGATATCTCCTATATTCCGTTTCTTCAGGAACTCCAGTTAAGCAAAAGTTAACCAATACACAAAGACGTAGAGCTCAAAGAAAGCGTGCCGAAGCCAAGTTTGTGGAGATTGAAGATGTCAAAAAGTATGCTGAAGACAATGGTAAGTAATACGGAATATTATTATTTAAAAAATCAAAGACGATTAAGATTTTAGAAAGTAAAATATTTTCATAATATTAGAGAAACTTGTAATTCTTGTTAGTAATAGAATAATTAACAAAAACAGTATTAGTATTAGTATTAACTCCATTATCTTCAGATAGCCCAATTGTCCAGAATTTGACCAGAAATCAGAAGCGTAGAGAACGTAGAATGCGTTCCGACACAAAATCCAAGCAATAACTTAGTTCCTCTTAAATCTCATGTCGAATTTTTTCGACCCGGGCCGCCGCGCTGAATTTATTCAGCGCGGCGGCCCGGGTCGGTCATTCGGTTGATCGCGGTAGCTCGAGCGAGAGTAATATCATATTCATTATGCTGCTCGCTCGTGTTCCCGGGGTTGATGTTATTGATTTTGAGTGTTTTGATTTATTTCTTGTTTTCTTGGTCCAACTTAAATATTATCACTTGTTTTTAGAGTTGGGGGTTTCAGCCCGTTTGCAAAACGTGCTGAAACGGGTTGGTTTGAATAACAAACGGCAGAGATGTCGTATCGAGCCCATTATATGGCACAACGTAGCACTACTATACAGATATCATATATAGAAAAATTGTTCTGATTGGTTAAGAAAGAGGTAAACTATTGAAAAAAGCCCGTTTTCAGTCCGAAAACGGGTTTGAAACGAGCTTTTTTGAATAACCAGGTTGTAGTGAACCAATCATAACAATTTTTAGATATATGATATCTGTATAGCAGCTTTACGTTGTGCCTGCAAATGGCCTTCATACAACACTCTCCCGTTTGTTATTCAAACCAACCCGTTTCAGCCCGTTTTGCAAACGGGTTGAAACGCTCAACTCTACTTGTTTTGTTCCCTTTTTCACATTAAATTTAGTTTCATTGCCTTTCAACATTTCTTGTTCTCTATATTTTTAATAATAATTATAGCTCGCATGTTCAGATAATAGGTTTTTCATTAGTATAACTTTAATTGTGTTCAATTAATAAATATTTTCTCAATCTGATCGAATTTGTTTTGAATATATTACCTAAAAACATGACAAACTAAACTTTTTGGCAAAATATAGTTTTTTCGTTTATCGCAATTAATAAATTTTCAAGATTTTCATTGATACATTCAAAATTTAAAAAAGTTTACTTTATTTAATCTTATCTTTACAATAAGTTTCACTTGTTCTGAAAGGAAACAGTCACCCAGCTCAACAAAGAACTTAACAAGAAAGAAAAGTAAAATTGACAATTTATGTTTATTCAATTTATTAGTTTTATTATAGTATTTGTCTGTATTTTGGTATTTCTTCTATCCACGCATTCTTCTATCTCCGGGGTTGATAACGGCACTATATTCTCGAATATGGCTTGGATCATTGCTTTTGGATCTTTGGCGATAAACTGAAATGATGTTGACTATTCAAACATTAGGATTTTATAACAATAAAACTTTTTCACAAAATTGTTCTGCATTGTATTCAACAAAAAAAACTATCCGGAGGTTCACAAAACCATTTTCAACTAGTTTTTGGATTAAAAACAAACTCACATCCACTACGTCCTACACTAGTAGATCTAGATCTTACCGGACCAACAGTTGCCTGACGAGCAAGGTCATCAGACTAAAAATTATTTAACAGTGATTGCAAATGAAGAAGCAACTGTATAAATCACTACTAGCTAAAAGATTTGGGATAAGCTTAATGTAAGGTATATTAGACCAGCAGATTTATGCGCATACTCCAAAAAAATATTCCAATCCAAATGATCAAAAACAAACAAGATTTATAAAATAAGGAACCAGTTTTCTGAATATGTTACATTGCTTCGAAACTAACCGCTTCATTTCCTGGATCATCAGAGTGCGCATACACATGCTGTAATTCCACTGGCGCATTGAACTGAGCAATCTCGTTTCTTAGCTCCTTAAGCTCATTTGGATACTGGGCCACACATAGTTGATACCAAGCCGGACCACTGAAATAACAGAAATTTTGTAATTTGTTGTTGTCTGTGTTGTACAGCATTTATATTGTATTCTATAAATCAAACAATTGCTTCAAAGATGTTTAAGCAACTCGGTTGCGGCGAAACTTTCACGTTCACTAAACAATTTCTAAACTGAGCGAAACTTTCATTCAAATCATTTAAGATTAATGTTTCCAAAATTCTGAAAAACAGAATATACCAAGAATTATCTTCCTGAAAACTGTAACCGTAGTCTTAGTGTAATCGAATATAATCGAATAGTAGTTAAATATAAGCGAACATTATCACCTACCCTGGTTTTCCTTGCACATGCCACACAATTTTCAAGCAATCAGTACGGAGGACCACTGGTTCATTCCTGTGAAAGAGTGTTTTGTAAGTTTTTAGCAGCACTACACTCACTTGTATTCGCTCCAGTTTCTAATATTCCTTAGTGCTTGAGTAGCGGCAAGAATCTCGGCTCGATCAGGTGAATGCTGTCCTTGGATGATTACCTCGGAGCTAAAAGACAAAATTATTAACATTATTTTTTCCTTTTTTATTGTTCAGATTTTCTTTCGTAGAATCCCAAACTGACCGATTCAAAGGATGGTTTGGACCCATGTAGATACCAAAACCAGATCTGCCTTGAGCCATCGAACCATCAGTGTAGACCTAAAAATTGATTTCTTTGTAGGATACAACTACATTAATATCAATAGAAAGGTAACTCTATTTAGTAAGATGTACTGCCACAAAAACCTGCTAAGACAATCGAATATTTGAGAACATTAGAAGATTAACTAAATAAAAACTTAGCATTTCATTTTGTTTGACTTGAAATTCAGTATAATTGTTTGAATGTATATTACTAACCATTTATGAACTTAATTAGTCATATTTGGGCACCCCAAAGTTATTTTTCCCAACTCACATATATTTTTCCATCTTCAAAACGGCGGTTCCATTCTCTAGTCGGGTCGTTGCTAGTTGTTCTACGAAGCTGATTGAAGCTGTGGTCGCGTTCAGTAAGATGAGGAGTTTGAGTGATTTGAATTGGAGTTGAAACCTAGAATATTAAAATTACCTAAAGATGAAGCTATTAAAATTAAATGTTATGAAATCTTTCAAAACTTACAGTACTGGTTGTGCTTCTTGCCTTCTGAATCTCAGCAACACGATCACGGTTTCTCGTAAAGTCGCGGCCTAATAAAGCGGATGATTTGTGTATTAACATCATCATGTAATAAGTAAGTTTTGTGTATAGTCTTAACATCCATATTAAAAGTATTTTTTACATAGTTTAAACTTTTAGATAGAAACGTTTACCTCATTCTAAGATAATTATGCGAAACGTTCTCTTTTGTGCATAAACTATACAGTAGACGTACCTCTAGTTTGATTATTAGTTGTGCTGACTGGCTTAGGCTCCGACTTCACTGAACGAGATGCGGATTGACTTCTCTGGGATGCGGACGCATCACTTTTGTTCAATTTGGGTGCTTCCATAGACCGAGAACGTTGATCCAAAGAAGTAGCACCATTAGGAGTGATCAAAGTAACGTTGGCACCTAGAGCATCGCGGGAGAGCTGCTTAGCGCCTAAAAACAATCCATGAAACGAGTTTTGTACAGAGAAAAGTCATTTCTATTTCAATAATGGCAAATGGCATCTTGACACTAACCTGCACGTAAATCCATGGCTCTCTCAACCGACTGACTTCTTGGAGCAATTCTCACATTTGGATCACATGAATCCGACCTTAAACCAGCTGAAGGCAACGATCCTACAGGAATGGTACGGTATTCGGTTGACTGAAAAAGAGCATCAAGATTATCTATTTTCTCTTCTTATCTAAGTAATCATGATGGAAAAATATATGCGAGGTCGATAAACGATTACTATGCTACCTTGTAACAAGTGAAGCTCTTAGCTAGGCCCGCTGATTATAAAGTGTTTAATCAAACCAAAATTAAAATTATAATTAACCTGTGTACGGGTACTTCTTTCGCTTTGGTCCACAGAAGAAAAAGTGACTCTCGGACCTTAAACAAACTGTATTATAAAATACGCTTACAACAGTAATAATACGGTAGTACTACGGACCTAACTAATTTTCGGAGAAGATTAGTTCAAGCTAAGGTCAAAAGGCGGGTCCTGTGTGTGGCAATGGAACCAACTTTCGAAGTCTCAGTCTAACATTTAATGTAACTTCAGAATTTAAGAAAAAAAAGAAACAGAATATTTAGGGATATATATACACATATTTCACCTTTTTTAATAGACTGACCTTGGTTATGCTGGCTTTTCTGACTACCTTTGGACATAGCAACTGGAGAGTCTGCCGATTTCTGAGTAACTGATAGAGTAGGGGATCTATGCGAAATCATACGAGAACTAGCTGATACATCCTTAATCGATTCAACTCCTGTAAAATAACATTTATTTTAAGCAGAGATTATTATAGTAGCCTTGTTTTCAGATTGGTCTTATTATAATGTTCATTTGTCTTGGTACCTGTCCATTAGCATTAATTAGCATGGCGGAGATTACCCAATTATCCGAACAATAAGTTACATTCGAAAAGTATGCCGCTAGATTATCACTACGTTAGAAATAGCCAAGGGTTAATTGAACGATTATACTACCCCGTCGAACTTATTGTTTTTTGTGGATTTCTTAATTACTCATCGCTCACCTTCTTTAATAGACTGACTTGGATTATGCTCTTCCTGGTAGGTTCCAGTTAAGGTACTATTATTGATGTTGATACTGACATTTAGATTTTCAATATGGATGGTGTCACCGATGAGATGTAATGGCGTCTTTGAAGGATCTGCTAAAGCCGGTGATCCGGGGGAAGTTGAACGTGGACTAGAGTCTACATCACTATTGGATTGAGATCCTGAAATATGAATCTGGGTATTCACAATTATACCGATAATCTTCTTTTTGCTTTCGTGCAAGCTGACTTTGAATAATAACAAAATATAATATTAACCTATTGACTTCATAAGAGATAACTAACCTCCATCATCTGAATTCTTGCTATTAGGGGTACTTGGTTTCTTCGGCTGTTTTGACTTGACTGACTTTTTTGAGGCGCGCGAAGAAGAGCTATTTGATCCATAGAGAGACTTAGATCCTAGAAAAACGAAGGAATTCGGTAATAGTAATCTAATTATAATACTAAATAATATCGATATAATACTAAATAAATAGTTTTTCATGGAATAATATAGAGAAAACCGTACCTTTTTCACGCGAGCTAGTGGTGCTACTTCTTTGAGTCTTAGATGTACTTTTGACACTTCTGGTCGACTTCTGAGAAGATACTTTATCAGAAGCCGCCGAAGCAGGCATGCGGCCTAAAACTTTTTGCTTCACTCGACGCATGAATACTCTTTTTTCGATTATTTCCAAACTCTAGAGAAACTATTCGGTTGGTACTCGATACGCGTAGTTATGATTTTCTTTCTCTGATTTTTTTATGTAGAAGTTAAGATTTCTCTGCCTTAGACTTGAAAGTAGAAATTTAAAGAAAACACATTCATTATTGTTCAGTATTCTGAAGTTAAAGTCATACCTGATTTACTGGAACGACTACGAACACCACTGGAGCTTGCAGAACTATTTGAACGTCCTCCATGGGATCCACTACCTCCGCGACTACCATTGCTGCTATGACCTCCGGAACCATCACGACCCATTTCTGAAAAAAATGAATTATTTTATAGATGTATACCCTTTGTAGACGATATTTTGCAAATCGTCTTCTCAAAAAAGTATGTTATATCAAACATACTGACCTGTGCATTAAGTAGATGCTTATGGTTAGTGTAAGACAGCTATTTCCAACTTTTTCTTCAGACATTTTATATAGTATACATTTTAGTAATTTTATATAGTTCAATATATATAGTATATTTGCTTTTACGATGTATTTAAAATAATCGTCTTGAGACAATACGTTTCCTTACATGACTATTTATCGAATCCACTAACCTTCACCAACAGACATTTTACGGTGACTACTGGGCTTGTTGGTCGATTTTGACTTTACTGACTTCTTTGAGGTGCGCGAAGAAGTAGAATTTGGTCCAATGAGGGATTCGAGTTCTGTAAAAGTGCTGTTCATTTGTCTTCGTATGAAAATGTAGTTTACATAAATTAGCATGGCGGAGATTATCCAAATACCCGACCAAGAATTTGCATTCTAAAAGTATGCCGCTAGATTATCACTACGTTAGAAATAGCCAAGGATTAATTGAACGGTTATACTGCCCTGTCGAACTTATTGTTTTTTGTGGATTTCTTAATTACTCATCGCTCACCTTCTTTAATAGACTGACTTGGATTATGCTCTTCCTGGTAGGTTCCAGTTAAGGTACTATTATTGATGTTGATACTGACATTTAGATTTTCAATATGGATGGTGTCACCGATGAGATGTAATGGCGTCTTTGAAGGATCTGCTAAAGCCGGTGATCCGGGGGAAGTTGAACGTGGACTAGAGTCTACATCACTATTGGATTGAGATCCTGAAATATGAATCTGGGTATTCACAATTATACCGATAATCTTCTTTTTGCTTTCGTGCAAGCTGACTTTGAATAATAACAAAATATAATATTAACCTATTGACTTCATAAGAGATAACTAACCTCCATCATCTGAATTCTTGCTATTAGGGGTACTTGGTTTCTTCGGCTGTTTTGACTTGACTGACTTTTTTGAGGCGCGCGAAGAAGAGCTATTTGATCCAAAGAGAGACTTAGATCCTAGAAAAACGAATGAATTTCGGTAATAGTAATCTAATTATACAATACCGATATAATACTAAATAAATAGTTTTTCATGGAATAATATAGAGAAAACCGTACCTTTTTCACGCGAGCTAGTGCTGCTACTTCTTTGAGTCTTAGATGTACTTTTGACACTTCTGGTCGACTTCTGAGAAGAAACTTTATCAGAAACCGCCGAAGCAGGCATGCGGCCTAAATCTTCTTGCTTCACTCGACACTTCAATGCTCTTTTTTTTCAATTATTTCCGAACTTTAGAGAAACTATTCGGTTACTACTCGATACTCCCAGTAAGTAGAAGTTAAGATTTCTCTGTCTTAGAATTGAAAGTAGAAATTTATGGGAAACACATTCATTATTGTCCAGTATTCTGAAGTTAAAGTCATACCTGAGTTACTGGAACGACTACGAACACCACTGGAGCTTGCAGAACGAGGTCCAGAACTATTGGAACGACCTCCATTGGATCCACCTCCTCCGCGACCAGGACTGCTGCCATGACCTCTTGAACCTCCACGACCCATTTCTGAAAAAAATGAATTATTTTATAGATGCACACCCTTTGTAGACGACATTTGCAAAAAGTTCTCTCAAAAAAGTATGTTATAGCAAACATACTAACCGTACGGTTAGTATGTTTGATGCTTATGGTTAATGTTAGCAAGATATTTTCAACTTTTTCTTCAGAAATTTTATATATTTGGAAAACTATAAACATTTGACAACAAAGCTAGTTCGATTAAAATTGCAGGCGTTGTATCAAAAAAGTGAATATATAGTTTAGTGTTCACAAATTGTTACGGTTTTTAAATTCTAATACATTTTTTAAAGAATTAGGAGAACTCTTCACCAACCTTGCTTCGCCGTTGTTAGTAGTAAAATGTAGTTATTTTAGAGCAACTAACTTTCTCTAGATTTTCAAGCTATAAGGTTTGCCCTTTGGGTAATGTGAAACATTTCTTATGAGAAGAACTAGTCCTTCTTTTTTTGAGAAAATTTTTTTGGTTAGAAAATTATTTTTACGAAAACTGATTTTTGGTAAAACTGGTTCTTAGTAACCGCGCACAAGCATACCAGTTTTTTTGAAAACCAATTTTACCAAATCGTAACCCAATTACAAATTGGGTAGTACTGAAGCAGGCGGCTGGTCGATCGGCGCACAAAGAAGTGGGTGTGGCTTACGCAGGCCCCGCCTACTGCTGCGCACGCTTTTCGGATAGAAGAAAAATTTCGAATTCAATGAATCGAATTCGAATAAGAAATAACGTCTTTTTACCATACTTTGGGTGCCTAAGCCTATTTTTTATAAAGAAGTCATTGAAGAGAAGTATAAAACATATTTAACTAGAAAATAGGCTTAGGCCTCCATTTCTTTTTGCTAAAGAGCATGCGCAGCAGTGGGCGGAGACTGCGAGAGACACGCCCACTTATTCGTGGGCCATCGACAGAGCCGCCTGCTTCAGTACTACCACAAATTGTTACGGTTTTTAAATTCTCATACATTTTTTAAAGAATTAGGAGAACTCTTCACCAACCTTGCTTCGCCGCTGTTAGTAGTAAAATGTAATTATTTTAGAGCAACTAACTTTCTCTAGATTTTAAAGCTATAAGGTTTGCCCTTTGGGTTATGTGAAACATTTCTTATGAGAAGAACTAGTCCTTCTTTTTTTGAGAAAATTTCATTCCATTTCAGTAAATTATACTCAATAAAAACGTGGTCTGACTAACAAAATATATTGTTTTGTTTTAGTGTAGATATTCCTTCTATAGTATAGCCAATCTTGCATTTGGGCCATTAATTATCTTTGTAAAACATAACATGCATATCATAAAATCTCTAAAGAAACTAATTTGGAAAAGCTAAATCCGTAATTTGCAGAACAAGTTTCTTTCTAATCTCGCTTATATAAACCTCTGGTTGATATAATTTCAGCGCCCCGCTATTTTCTTTTCGGTTATCTAGTTAGACCATGAAGGTAGATTTATCATTTAAATATTTTCTTCATTGTTCGGTTAAACTGATTCTTACCAACCCAAATAACGATAACATCAATACAGTTGAACAATCTAATGCTGACGGTTGGTCAATTTTCGTAACCTTTAGGAAAATAGAATAAAAAACTTATAAAAATATATTTAGATCGTATCAACGTTACTTGTTTTCTTTGGATCTTTTGGAGGTGCGCACACCTGTATGAGCACAGAAAATCCTTGGGATACAACCACCATGATACCGGTAATAATTAAGAATCATTATTCTTTTCACAATTCATCCGGAACAGTTTATAAATTAACATATTAAATTTCAGACAACTCCTGCAACTCCAATGTGTAAGTTTTACACTGTTCAATCATTTTTTTATTCGTGAACCTATCATTTTTCATCTGCTACACAAAATTCTAAATCAGATGTTTGTTTACCATAGCTTTATGTTTAAAATCACAAGTTGAACAAACATCTTATCTAGGAAGCAATAATACAATAAAGTTGACACAAATGAACCATTCCAATCAAATTTTTAAACAAATTGAATGATTATTGGTAGTCCTTGTTGCATTTTGGTTTCAGCCTGTTCAACTTGCAAAGATACTTTTTTGAATTATGATGAAACAATTTGTATTGAATTACAAATTTCCCAAGCATGTACGGATCCCATGATCAAAACAATATTGAAGTAGGTTTACTCAAGCGTTATACTTCTTTATATATTATCAACACCTACAAAGCTAACAGTTCGTATATCGAATAATTCATCAATTTAGTGAGACGACCAAATGCTTTACAATAGCCAGCTCCTGCGAAGGTAGTTTGGCGTATCGAACCAAGGATGGAGCACCGGTAAGTTTATGGAACCAGAGAAATAACCAAACCTTATTTTCGCGTAGAGTTTATTGTAGCTCAAAATAATTTTTCCTGGCAATATAAACAACTTTATTATTTTTACGTTACCAACTTGTGAAATGAAATTGAGTTTAGGCTCCAATGTATTGTTTCAGATGAATGAATTTGTTAATCCAGAAATAACATGCGTCGATGGTGAATTTGTATTAACTAGTGGCCCTCCATGGGATGCAAATGTTATCGTTAGTGCCGCTTGCTATATTTAGCAGAAATTCAAATTATTATTATTTAGTATTTTATTTTTCAAATTGTAAAATAAATTATTACATTGCGAGAAAAAGTGTAGATAGGAAAGAGTTACAAATGAACCTAGTTTGACATTTGCTTTAGTCGTGTACCGGTTATAATGAAACATATTTGAATAACAGTTAAGTTATGCTTATAGTCATTTCAGCAGTTCATACAATAGATTATTGTTTTATTGAAGAAATTCACTTTTTATTAGGTTTGCTATTAAGTATTTATCAATCCGATATAGTTGATCGTCTCCTGCATCGTTTTTCTTAATTCAAATTGGGATATGCATACTTTCGTAAATACAGAAACTCTCGCTTGATAATTAATAAACTCAGAAAAAACACCACGTCATCTCGACCTCGCTCATGTGAAGAAATTTCAATTAGGCCATCTTTCAATTTTGCGGTTCAAATAGTTTACAAATAGTTTATTATTCCTTAAACAATCTTGTGTTTGGAAAGAGTAGCTGCAATCCCTAACTCACGGAATCATTTGTCTACCTTATTTCCATATCACCAGAATATGAAGGTATGTCTTCTCTTCCAGAAGTTGTCATGATACTAACTTCAAAACATTTCAGTACATTTCAACACTGTTAATCTTATTTCTTGAAAGTGGACACACTTGTTTGAGTACAGAAAATCCTTCGGAAGTAAGGTTTTAATGTTAGAATAAACTTATCTCATCCTTAGCCTATCGACTTATCCAGCTAAGATCCAACTTTTAATCAATAAGGGAGTTTTTTTGCATTTTGGGTATTATATTGAATATTTCTGGAGTGATTGTATAAACTCCTATAACTGTATATACTGTTAGTTGGAGTAAGATATGTTTTCAGACAACTACAACAACAATTAATCCAAAAAGTGAGTTACAAATTTGGTTTTACTTTTGATAGCTGCAGTTTTTGTTAACATTACTTCAAATAGAAGTTTAGTTATGTAAGTCTTTGGTTCATTCGTAATATGTTCCAAATTCTACTAAGCTTTGAAATATATTTCAAGTAGAGAAAGTAGGAATTGTTATATTTTACATATGTATT
>JAQGAV010003491.1:0-12355 GCA_034691345.1 Phasmarhabditis papillosa | reverse complement strand
ATAATAATAATAATAATAATAATAATAATAATAATAATAATAATAAAGTATATAAATAATATTCCTCTTAATATTAGCATCCCCATATTCCTTGCTAGGCTTTCCACGGTCTTCTCAATTACGCGATTATTCAATTTTCTTCTATGTTAATATGCAAAGACGCTAACCACAGTAGAGAAACTAAATTTAGACTCTTAAAAAGAAATAAACTTAAATATAAAGATAATAGAGCTTTGTTAGAAAAGTACTACCGATTTTACATTGATTTTTTTATATAACACCGCTATTACGGATTGTACTTCCATAGAAACCCATCTCTTACAAAAGACTCTTATGTTATAGTCGAATTAAGGAGTAAAAAGAAACGTTATATAGTCACAAAACAAAAATAAGCCGCATTGCGCGGTGTTGTTCAAGGTTTACAAAATCGCTCGTTCTGTGGCAAAATTAACCTTCCATTATATGGTTCGATGCGCAATTTTTTGTTTCATGTCAAAATGATATTGTACTAGGTTTATTTTGTATCATGTCCCGAAGAAGACAAATACGCAATTGCGGAAGCTTATGCATATTACCGGGGGTCTTATGTTTGTTATAGACTATACTATATGGGATTTCCAAACGTTATGTTTTCGCATTCTCTTAAGTAAAAATTTCTCTTTAAACCCGACAGTCGACATGGTCTTTTTACTCATGAATCGAGTAATATTACTTAGTATTTAAGAATTTAACAGTTGTGCCTATATGAATTAGTTTTCTCTTGTATTTAACATATTTTTCTTACAAAATTTCAGAACTTTTCTTGCTATTTTAGTATATTTTACTCTCTTCTTGTTATTTAGAAGCGTCTTCTTTAGGACAATTAAAAAGTGACCAACGCCTATTTTTTGACGCCGCAGCCGCTGATGAAAGAAAAAAGAACAATTGGCCAATTTTAGAAGGGAATCTTAACAGAATAAGGAATCTAAAAGATGTCTAAATAGGGCTACGGAGATATGAATGTTTTGAATCGAAAAAAGTGGAAAGCGGAAATTTATCTTCATCATTTTTAATTATAATATTAAAACTTAATCAAATTAGCATTCTAACCTCTTAAAAACACTCAAATTTTACTACAAAACGACTAATTTTAGCGTTTATCAAACTAAACAATCATTTCTGATTATAGAGAAGCATACTGTATCTTTTTACAAGCTACCTTCTCTTGCTAATCTTCCACATCCCCGGTCTTAGTATTCTTCTCCGGGGTTCTTTGGATAAATGCAGCAGTGTTGGAGCCTAGCCGAGCTGAGCCAGCCCCCCTAGCAGGCCGCGCTAGCTATTGATTCGAAGCTCTGTCTCTCGAGTCACTCTATATACACACTACATCCAATGCCCAGCTAAGCTATGTCAGGTAACCTTTTAAATCTAACAAAAACTATTATTTTATTCTTAACCTTCAGATTCGTACATCCTGCATGCTATAAATTAGTTTTTATCTCGAAAATTTTGAGCAAAGTTGAAGTTTTTTCGAATTTTTTTGTAACTGAGCTGCTGTTTAGCTCTAAAAACACTCTTAAGATAGATTTTACAAAAACTAAAACCGTCGAGGGGATCGAACCATCGGGGGACTTTTGTGTCATTTGTCTACCGGTCTAGAGTGCACACCACTTGACTATTCATCCAATACATTCACAATGACTACTGTTTATTTTAGCTTACAATTATATTAAAAAGAATAAAATGTATATTTAAAAATACTTTTGTGTTTAAATATATTTTCCTGGAATATGTTCATTCTTTTTTAAATTCAATCCAGATGTTGCACTTTTGATTGGAAATGAAGGGATTTCACACGCAAATTTTGGAATTTCATGAAAATTATATTTGTTTTCGATTATTTTACTATATTTAACTGCTATTTGAAGACATTTAGACATTTTATTTCCTTAAATTTGTTTTTTTCTCTTTTTTGCTTTGATTTTTATTAAAAATGTATAAACCTTTGGCGACTGCAATGACCTGTTTAACATGATTTTTGGTCCTTTTAACCAAAAATCTCCTTAGAAAAAAAAATAAAGCCTAAAAAGTTTTGTTTTTATTTCATTCTAAAACTTATTCTACATTAACTAAAACTCTTTTACATTGGCTTCACTTAAATGGGCCTCTAATAATCATTATATTTACCAAAAAAGAAAACAATTCCACAGATCAAATAAAAATAGTTACTTTATAGCTTAATGGTTTCATAGAATTACAGGGGTACTTCTTAAACATAAATAACTTATTTTTTTGTAGTGAACACGAAAAAATAAAGTATCTGTCAATAAATTTCTTACCTGAAGACGTTAGTCAATACCTTCACAAAAGAAAGCCTAGCCTTTACAATAAATCTAATAATATTATTAATATAGTATTTATATTAATAAATAATATTATTTATATTTAGTGTTTGCTAGTATGATGTCCTCGGGAGAGGATGAGGAACCCCCTCCAGAGCAGCAAGAGAAGCACGATCTGTGGCAGCAAACCCTACAGGTAAACAATATTTTTGTTAATATTTATATTATTATTGTATTGTTTATATTACATTTATATTTATATTATTATAATTATATGTCTTGTAACTTCTGATTTTCCGAATTTTCTATTTTGCCAGTGGATTTTGCTAGAAATCTAGTTTTGAGCGCGTTTTAATACTGTACAATTCAATTTTTGTTTTTCGGGGAAGTCTTTTGTAGCTTGTGAAAGTAGTGATATTTAATTATAGTAAGAGTTTTTATGAAAAAACAGTTTATAAACAAGGAATAGGTTAAAAAGTTTGTTTTATTATTATAAATATAAAGGTTTACTCCACACAAAGTTACTTTTCTTACTAGGAACTAATAAGGTTTTTGTCACTCAATATAAAACAAAGCAGAGCCTTTTTGGCTGAAAACAAAACGGGGAAATTCTTCTAATCTTCTTCAAAATAGTTCGATTGTTGACATTTATCTTTCCTAAGACTAACGAAAGTTGTGAAAACGGAAAATAATAATAGAGTATTATTTGCTATTTCTACTTATATTTTCATCAGAAACTTTAACACCGCGCACCAGCTCAAGAATTCTGAATCAACTATATTTTATTAATTTATATTCTTTATATGTAAAGATTTCATAAAAATTTCTTTTTTCCTTTAAAATAGTCGTCATTTTCGTTCATTTGTGCCGTTTGTTGCTTTTATTTACAATGAATTCATTGGATTCTCAGAAAAAGAAAGAAAACCACGAAAGAAGGCTAAGAAGATGGACTTTTTAGAGTTACAAAAGATTTCTTTGAGAGTATCGTCGACGATTTATTTGAATTAAAAAAAGAGAGGTCCGACTTTTACCTTTAACGTATGTTAAATACGCAACTGTCTCATAAAAATACGCTGAAGACAACTATCTGGCGTCTTTATTCTTAAATAATACAGTAACCTTTTAACTGATCTCACTCATTTTTCAGTTCTAAAAGTAAATAATGTCGTTAATACCGCAAATAAAAGGTAACATATCTTCAATTAGACTTTTTTTTTCTTTGTAAGGTTTTGAATTCTTTCTTTTAAAGGTTTCTCCACTGCAGAGTATAAAATATTGTATAGTCTGTTTCAAAACCTAGACTGTAGTCACTGTGAGTAGTTATATCGCAGTGGTGTGAAATTTTGCCTTTAAAAGTTCTCTCGCCCGAAGAGAGGGAAGGCATTTTCCAGCGAATTTGAAGGCAAAAACGACTGCGGGATAACTACTCACAGCAATTGCAGTCTGGTTTGAAACAGACTATATATAGTAACTTTTTATCTTCAGAGTGACTATAACACTAAATCACAAATGAAATCTCGCTTGCATTAGATTTAATTTATATTTTTAAGGTAATAAGTTTATATGTAGAGTTTCTCTATAATATTTATAAATAGCCAACTACCCTTTTACTAACAATTTGTTGTTATTTACATTTAATCCCGTAGAACAAACATTTTTATTAAGAAATTTGTACCGTCAAAACCTCACAATACGGCTGCTGTTAAAATTCTTAAATAACGTTATAAGTATTATTTAACCTGCTTTTCATCTTTTTAATATTAACAGTTTGTTCGACTCTTTACTGTCAACCAGACTGCCAATTTAACGCAAAATTCAACTTTTGGAACTAGAACGAGCCTATAGTTTAGTACCAACTAACAACAGTACTATATCGGTCTTTTGTTGAGTTTCAACAACCGGGCCGGGCCCATTTTTCTGTCCGTTCCGACCCAACTAGCTTTAAACTTGCAAGTTGGGCGCAGATTGTCGGCACTAGACGGGCGTTTGTTTCGGTTTATTTGGTTCCTCCCCCACTATTGATTAGTTGTCTGAGTCTCTTTCATTTTAATGCTATTCTCTAACAGAGAAATGAAAACTCTCAAGATGATTTCTGTTATTTAAAAGCGTCGTTGTGAGGGAGGGAAGAGCAGCCCCGGGCCAGAAAGGAGCACGGCAGTTGCGATGGGGCGCGCGGTACGAAAAGAGCCTACAGTCCTTTAAAGAGGGCGATAACGTCGAATATGGACTTAAGATTATAGCTACCATGATTATGAACAGGAACATTTTGAAATAAAAGTATTAATTTTCAAATTGCGGTGTTTTGCATAGGAATAATAGTTTTCAGTTAGTTGTACAGCGCATGTTTATTTCGTTTTCTAGCGCCCAGTTTTCAAAATCAGTAAAAATTTGTGAAATGTAAAAACTAAGTAAAAGGATAAATATAATTTATTCAAACTATTTTACTTTTTTATATTTTTCTTATTTTCGCGCTTCTTTTGATTCCTCCGCGTTGGCGTTGTCGTCCTAAGGAAGTTCGGGATCTTTCGATCGGCGCCGACCAAATTCAATTTAAAATACACAATATTAGACTGATTTTAAAGCAAATGTGCTCATTTTATAGAGGAAAAATGCCACTTTTGAATTAAAAGTTAAGAAAATATAGATAAAAGTAGTTAAAGGTCTATAGTATTGTAGTTTTAGCTTAAAATTACACAAAATTGTTATTGAGTTATCTCTGTGTACATCTTTTTGTTGTGATTATACACTAGAATAATAGGTTAGGATGACCCTTTGCAGGTATAGGAAACGACAGCTGTTAAGGGGGATATTTATTAATAAAAGGGTTTAATAAATATATTAAAGAATGAGGGTAAAAAAGAATTAATTGTAAAGAATAACTATAAAATAATTCTGTTTTACTTTATATAATAACTATTGAGTTTCCTTTTTTCTAACCTTAAAAAGAAAGTTGAAAAATAATTTTACACAAAGCCAGTTGATTATAATTTCTCAAAATAGAAGCTCTAATATGAATTTATAGCGTTATCTAGGCAATACTCTAATATTCATTGTAACATTACTTTATACAGTTATATAGTCTATATCGAGAGTTATACTTCCATTACAGTATCCTTGTCAGAGGAGATGTTAAATTAAGATGAATTTATTTTTGAAGAATCCACCGGTTTCCTCTTCATTTTTATATAACACCGCTTCTCCAGAACTATAGTCGGATTCAAATGCCAGCAGGCGCATTGTTAAAAATAACAGCCTACACGGCCTTATTACTTTTGAATCTGACTATAGCTCTTTGTAAAGACTAACTATTTCTTTGTCTTTTACTTTCCGCTATTTCTTCTTTAAATTCCTCAAATTCCTCATTTTAAACGGAAACGCAGGCGCCTGCATAACATGTGATATGAGAAGAATAAAGGAAAACTATACAAAAGATATGGAATTTGTGGAATTATAAACATTCCTCAACAATAAGCATTGCCAAAGGAAAGGGGCCAGGGCCATATTTATTTGTAAAAAATGGAGCCATTGCTAGCACTGGAATTGTATTAAATTAGCACCGCTTTGTTATTTTGAAAGAAAACTCTTGACTCTAGGTAGCTATAGTAATTCCCAATACAAAAGAGCAAATAATAAGGTATAACAAAACTGCTAAGCTAAAAACAAAACAAAACTAAACAAAACTGTGCGGTACATCTTTTTTACACAAATAAAAAGAAAAACATGAAATTGGGTTTTAATGATAAAAGGTTTCGCCCTCAATTGCCGACCTTTTACATGTTTAGTATTTAGCACACTTTTAAGTAAAAATGCCGAAACGGTTTCTTCCTTAAATTTTTAACAGAGTTTTTTAACTTTTAAATTAGACTAAGTACTATATAAATAACTGTGTCGTTGTTATTCTTACTTATCGATTCTGTGATATTTTAAAATAGAAAAAAGTTGTAAATTGGGTTGACGACTCACAATGTTATAAAAAGTTTAACAAAACTCTTTATTAACTTTAAATATATATATATTTATTATTTACAGGCGGCTGTGGCAAATGCTTCTGGTGATTCTGCTAAGAAAAGACCACAGACAAGAAAACCCCTTAGACAACAAAATGTGGTCGAACGGTATGTTAAAAAAGAAACGGAAAAGACAAAAATAGAGAAAAATAAATGGGAAAAATTGCTAAATAGTAAAAAATACACAAAAACCTCTCAAATCTGCCGGACTAACAACGTCAAAACAACTTGTTACAATAGTATATAAACCACTTATAGGCAAATAATACTTTAGTTTTCTACTGGGGTGGCGAGTTTAGAGGGCCAAACCGGACCAGTTAGCTAATCAGAAAATAAGATCGGGTTCCTGCCACCCATGTGGCCGTAGTATCGGAACACCCGGGTGGGTGCCCGGGCAAGAATTCTCAACTGCTCTGGCGTTTCTACAGCCACGTGTTTACGTTAGCTAGCGTTTTATTATTAGTTCTCTCGTAAGAAGAATTTGTATATATTTTTAAAGATTGAAGACTTTTATTATATAATTAAACTAAATACAATAAATAAGTAATCTCTCTTCTTAATAAATCTTATTTTTAGATCCGAACGCTCCCTTTTATGTCTTTCTTTAACAAATCCTCTTAGAAAATTTTGTATTGCGATAGTGGAATGGAGGTTTGTAATACATTATTATTATTATGATTATTATTATTATATTTAATATAATTTAGGCCTTTTGAATATTTAATATTGTTAATGATCTGTGCGAATTGTGTTGCACTAGCTGTATATCAACCTTATCCTGCTCAAGACACTGACTCAAAGAATACTATACTTGTAAGTTAAAACATTTGTTTTACATTAGTTTGAGTTTATTCTAATCTCCAGAAATGTTTCACTTTTGCAAAAGCTGCCGCCGCCGCGGGGATCGAACACGTCCGTCTTTCCACCTCTTCGCCTTGCAGTCCGCTGCTCTACTCACTAGACTATCCGTACCTTTATTGTTCTCCTTTCTAAGTCAAGTAATTTCTCAATATTCTATCCAAACACCCATAAATTCCTTTATTTTGCCTGAATTCGGTAACCTAATGCCCTTTTTCATTCTATAGAACACCCTCGTTTTGCTCATTTTCCGCGTGGGAACCCGGCTAGCAGTCCTTTAATCATTTAAGCACCAGCGGGTCATTGAGAATTCACCACCGCGGCCGGCGAGAAGACGACGGAGGCTAGAAATTAGATGCAAATAATACGCAAAGTGTCGTAAATTGTGAAATGTGCGGGAGTATTACGTACGCAAATTAACAGTTGTGCCGGCAGACGAATAAGTTTGCAGCGGTGTAGAAAAATAGAAGGAGAAGATTGTGAAATAAGAAATAAAATAGAGTCTGATAATAGAGAGCGAAGAATAGGTTATAAAATAATATTATATATCTCTTACAAGATCATTTAATTTAGATTAAAAATACTAATGTAATTTAAATTAGTTATTTTAAATAAAACTGTCTAATTCCGATAAACCCTTACTCATGAAACATGAAAAGAACATTATCAGAACCGACAAAAACAAAAATGCGCCAAACAGAACCATTCAAATTGAGAATTTGTGCAATTGCCTTCTAAATAGCTTTGTTTCTACCTGTTTTGATCTATTAGAGTCCCGAAACGACAATCGAACTGTCTAAGAACAATCTCTCTCTCTTTATAATTACAATTAACTATTATTTTATATTATTTACAATATTTATATTTTTAGGAACAAGTAGAAATAATTTTCATCGTCGTTTTCACGGCAGAATGTGTATTAAAAGTGATAGCATTGGGATTTCTTTGTCATCAAGGAGCTTATTTAAGGAATGCATGGAACATACTCGATTTTATAATTGTTGTTATAGGGTAGGTTATACTATTATTAAGTTTACTTTGTAATACTATAGTCAGCGCCAAGAGTGATAATGAAGTGCTGAAAAAGAATCTCGTTGAAAATGGCTCCGAAAATACGTAAGCAACACTCCATTATTACTCTTGGCGCTGACTATATAAAACTTATAACTAATGTAAAATATAGTATTTTGTTAGAAAAGTAAACTGATATACAAAGCTGTAACTTGCAAGCTAAAAACAATCATTTAGTTTTATTAAATGTTTTATATTATAATACTTTTTAGTCTTGTGAGTACAATCCTTTCTCGAATGAACATTCAAGGCTTCGATGTGAAAGCATTGCGAGCTTTTCGTGTTTTGCGACCGCTGAGGCTTGTATCAGGAGTGCCCAGTAAGTTTTATACTTAATTCGACTATATTATAACTTAAATAAAATTGGTTTAGAATTTTTTCAAACGCAAAAACTAACTCTAAGTACTTTCTTATTACTTTTTAACTGAAATTATTAATTAAATAGTTATATACAAAGTATTATTTAGGTTTACAAGTTGTGTTGAATGCCATTCTTCGTGCAATGATTCCTCTATTACATATCGCCCTGCTGGTTCTTTTTGTCATTTTAATTTATGCAATTATTGGACTAGAACTTTTTTGTGGAAAACTACATTCAACATGGTTAGTTAAGAATACAACAGAGATTATTAATAACTTCCGTTTCGTCATACAAACTGAGAAACTTACATGGGAAGTGTGCAAACTCGTTGATTCCAAATGAAACCCACTATGTGGGACTCAAAGGGCATCTATTGGAAGGCCAGAAACTGTTTTTATTTTTTGCAAAACTCACATGGCTCGTCTGTAAAATCGATTCAAAAATTCGATCCAAAAATCTGCAAAAAAAGGCCTCTGAATAGGCTACTATTTGGAAGCATTACTGTTAACAGCTTCGTTGGGCAAGTGGTTGAGCGCTTGGTTGGTTTTTTTTTTTGGTCACAGGTTCTATTCCTTTGGCGAACATTTTTTTTGCAAATTTTATTTTTGTGGCAAAATGTATCATAGTGTCAAGATTTATATATTTTCAAATTACAATTTTTCTAACAATTGTTTTTTTCTTTTATGAAAAGAAGTAATGAAATACAACTACCTACCAACGACATTCCCGTAATCTAGGTGAATAACATATTATTTTAACTATTTTGCAAATATTTTGTATTCTGGCCGAAATATTGAGACTGTGATACATTTTGCCACAAAAATAAAATTTGCAAAAAAAATGTTCGCCAAAGGAATAGAACCTGTGACCAAAAATTTATCAACCAAGCACTCAACCACTTGGCCAAAGATGGTGTTGAAAGTTGTACTTCCAAATGGTAGTCTAGGCATTTTTGGCAGATTTTTGAATCGATTTTACAGACGAGCCATGTGAGCTTTGCAAAAAATAAAAACAGTTTCTGGCCTTCCAATAGATGCTCTTTGAGTCCCACATAGTGTGGTTTCATTTGGAATCAACGAGTTTGCACACTTCCCATGTTAGAGTAGTGCCAGGAATTGAACGAGCCGTCGAAGATTGTACATTAGTGTTTTAAGCTGTAGCAAGCAAGCCTGTTTTAAGGTTATATAAATTATAAAAATACTGTCATTAAAGCTATATTACTGAGCTTCTCTTTTAAGAAGTTTAGAGTTATAAAAAAAGTTATTTACTTCCTATAATCGCAAATATCACACAATAACTATAGATTTCTTCGGGAGCAGAGGCTCCTTTCTAACATTCAATCTTCGGGGGCTCAAAACATGGGATAAATAAGCTGATAGTTTCCCAAGCCTTCTGTAGCTATGGGGAGTCGAACTCACAGCCTCAGATTACTTTACTGACAATATTCTGTGCAAGACTGCGCAGGGCCGGTGCAGGTTTTGTTTTTAAAGGCTGGGATGAGTTCAATGGCAGTGGCTCGTTGCGTTGCAAAGCCTTTTCTGACATCTCCATTTACCAACAACTCGTTCATATTCATATTTTAACGGCGCCATCATTCTCTTTTTCTTTTATAATACATTGATTTAATTCTAACAAAATATTAATATTTTCAGCATCGACCCCGCTACAGGACAATTAGCTCAAAAAGACCCTACTCCGTGTGGTACAGTAGCAACTTCATTTCAATGTAAACCAAGTGATTCTTTAACTAGTATGGGAGTACAATGGGAATGCTCTAGTAATACATCATGGCCAGGTTAGAAGATATTTTATTATATAATAATATAATTATATTTATAATATAATACATATTTATTTATTATATTATAGGTCCTAATAACGGTATTACAAACTTTGATAACTTTGGTTTGGCAATGTTAACTGTATTTCAATGTGTATCACAAGAAGGATGGACGGACGTTATGTATTGGGTAATTAAATAATACATTTATTATTATTAGTATTTTAAAATACTTATTTAATTACATTATAAGATATAATCACTAGTATAATAGTCATTAACCGCTTAACTTCTTATAACCTTTACAAAATACTATTACTTATAATGTAAAATACAAACCTACATGTAAGTGATGATCTATAATTATGATAGTGGTTACGGTGTTAATTGAAACAACTGAAATAGTTTATTTTACAAATCCCATTGACTTTATAATACCGCGCTTCTCCTCTTTGTGTTTTCGGTTTCAAAACTATCGTGTCCTACCTCCTTAACCTTTATTATGTAAAACACAACTATTATATGTATATATATTTTTAGGTAAACGACGCTGTAGGCCGTGAATGGCCGTGGATTTACTTCGTTACTCTAGTTATTCTTGGTTCTTTTTTTGTCTTAAATTTGGTTCTTGGTGTTTTATCTGGAGAATTCTCAAAAGAAAGAGAAAAAGCTAGAGCCAGAGGTCTCTTCCAGAAGTTTCGAGAGAAACAACAAATGGAGGAGGACCTTAAAGGTAGGAAGAGTACGGTAGCAAAGTGGTATTGGAGCGCTGCATCGGGCAGATGGGGCGCCAGAGTTAAAGATATTCGAAAACCCGACCCGGTGGTACGGGTGGGCACGTTATATGCCTTCATTTCGGCCTGATTAACCTCATTCATTTTGAATTCATACTTCTGTAAACTATTTTTATAAATTATCTTAATTATAATAAAACAATATTTCTATTTTTGTTTATTGTCTAAATAGCTATATTTTCTTTCCAAAACACTTCATATAATCTCACACATCAATTATAAAGGGAACACGTAGCCAAATAAGTCAACTAAAGGGGTCGCAGAAATAAAGTTACGAAATTTTGTGATTAGGGGTTAGGCACCGTATTTCTACCGTTTATCTTAGTTGGAACTCCTATTTTGTTCATAAAAATCGCATTAACATTAATTCAATTTGAATATTTAACAGATTAAAAAGAATAATAACATAAAATAATATAAATTTAAAGTTGTTATATGTTATAACTGTGTTTTAAAACCTAATAAACTTAAATATTTTGTTATTTAGGATATTTGGACTGGATAACACAAGCTGAAGATATGGATGAACCAGTTACAGAAGACGAACAAGAAGAAGAAATTCAAGCAGGCGGTAAGGAGAAATAATAATATAATTACAGTATCTTAGATGTTAAAGAAACAATTTTATAGTCGAATTCAAAAGTAATACGGCCGTGTTGATAAACAGGACTGTTGCAGTATTTTGTCCGAGTAAGAGCAATGTAAAAGCAAGTTTACAATCTGCTGATACCGCGCGCGTAGAATGCCAGCAGGAGCAGTGTTAAAAATGACGACATACGCAGCATACACTGCCTCATCACTTTTGAATCTGACTATACACGTCTAAGTAAATCTTTATTTAGTAGATCTATATAGTATTCTTATTTGTATTCTCTCTGCGTGCGGTTGCTTTCTATACTCTCTACAACTCCAACAATCTACACAGAACAACAGAAGGATTGTCAGTGAGTAATATGATTAGAATCCCCGGCAGAAACCTTTGAAAAGAAAAATGAAATCCGCGAAACAATCGAGAATCTCAATAGAAATGTGGCACCAGGAGAAGACAAAGTGTCCTCGGAGATGTTATATTACTCGTCAGACAGAGTAACCGAAGCTCTTACAGTAATGTTCAACAAGTGTTTGGAGTCTGGTCAAATACCTGAAAATATGGGCAACTCGGT
>JAQGAV010003490.1:0-12358 GCA_034691345.1 Phasmarhabditis papillosa | reverse complement strand
CCCGGCCCGGCCCGTTGGGCGCGGGCCGAGCCGGGCCGGGCCGATTTGAAATTTCCGGGCCGGCCCGTTTGAGAACGCCGGCAAAATACAGTAACCCAGGAAAAGCTCAGTATCCGAGTAAGATTCTTGCAATAATTATTATATATTTCGATAGCTAAAGATGCCAAATTTCTTGCTATCTGCTTTAAATGAGATATTTCCTAAACTGACGGGGAGTTATGCCCATTCGAAAAATTCAATCAGCGGTGCCGCGAATCTAATCGCTTATTCTGTAGTTAAAGCGTTGCTTTTGGTCCTTTGCCGTAGAATTTGGGTCCTTTGACCATGTCTGTCTTATCCAGTTTGTAAGGAATAATATGAAGCATAGTTCTTTGATTGGAGTTATGCCGGCACCACCTTTTTTCTTTGGGCTGTAGAGATATTACTTGGGGGGAGGCCGCTGGTAGATAGAGTAGTCGTTTCAGGTACATGTTCATTTTGCCGTCTAGAATTCCATTAGAGATTCCATTGCGGGTGTTGAGTTTGCGAACAAATAGGTTATTTTCGATAATATGAAGGTGTGTATTGCGTTTAGTTTCTGGTGTATACGGAGATTGCTCAACATTACCAGTTCCCCTTCTTCTAATATTTTGCTTGATAGGTGGTTTAGTGAGGTACTATTGTTGTATCCTATTTGTGTTACTAGATATTTGACGTAATCAAATTCTGAGAGGGATGGTATCTCTTTACCTTCGATGGTGAAGTTTGCTTGAATGACTATGTTGTTATAGGAGAAGGTCTTACATTTTGTGGGGTTGAAGTGTAGGTTTAAGCCTTTTCCTAGGTGCACTAGGCGGTTCAGATCTTGCAGTCTTTGTGGATAAGTGGAGAAGATGTCTATGTCGTCAGCAAAGGCTATTATTGAGATTTTCCTGGTCAGGAATTGGAACCCCATTGCATTCGTTAGCTGATCTTTCAGTAAAGGTTCCAGGCAGATGTTGGACTGATGGGGTCCCCGGGGTTCTCAAAATTGCCCGGCCCGGCTCGCTAGCCGGGCCTCACGACAATTTTAACAGCCGACCCGGCCCGGACCGGGTCGACCATATTTTTGAAAATTCTTATTTTTTTCGACAAATTTTGAAAATATATCAACTATAGTTACGAAAAAATATATTGGATGGTACATCGTCGGCCCACCGGCCCGAATTGGCCCACCAGCGTGAATCGGCTCGGGGCGGGCCGAGAATATCTGAAATTTCCGGGCCGGTCCGTTTGAGAACACCGGGGGTCCCCTTGTTTTGTTTCCCATGTAATTGGGAATGGTTCTGATTCTCCTCTTTCTGTTGCTACTATTGTGGTGCAATTTGCGTAGAGTTCAACCATAACATTAATGAACCCCCCGGGGGCTTCTATTTTGACTATGTGGCGATTATTTCGCTTGCTGGGAAACTCCCGAAGGCGTTCTTTATGTCTAGCCAAGCTATCGATAGTTCTTTTTTACTGTGGGTCGTAAAATCGACGGTGTCTCTGACTAAGGCTGAGTGTTCCGAGGTGCCGTTAGCTTGACTGAAACCTTTCTGGACTTCACTAAATATGTTTGGGATTATTTTTAGTCTATCATTCCATAGGCTTGTGTGGACTCACAGCGGGTCGAAACAGTCATTTTCGTTCAGCCGCATTTTTGACAGAAAAGTGGACAGAGAATGGATAATTGGGTCCTGACACGAAAACAATTTTGTTCAAGACAGTTTTTTACCTTATATATGATCTTTTTGTTCCATTTTTTCACTATAAAATGGATCTAGTGGCACGTGCCATCGCAGAAGAAAATAATACTGAAAAAAAAACACAACGTCTATCGCTAAATCTGGAAACCCCAAAATATGCGATTGCGAGTAAAAGCACACTCATTGCCGTTGGCAGCCTGCGAGACTGAACCATTCAGCCCGCAGTGACGCTGTATCGGTCCTTCTGTCTTCTGTAAAAAAACATTTTTGAATGGGTTTTTAAAGGAATTACAGTAAAAATGTTCGCGCTAGGACTATCCGGCGGGTTTGCGGTTCGCACCGCCCGTGTTTGCTCCGCCCATCTTTGCAAATTGAGTTAATGTAAACTGCATTTGTTATATATTCAATTATTTACGCAATATAATAATACTTGTATCAATTTTCAGTTTTCTTATTATTCTGGGTTAACCATATAGATGGGAGAGCAAAGTTTTACGTTCTATTTAATTTTCGGGTACCAGAAAGCCGTCCGGACCCGGGAATATTATTATACTGTCCCCAACCCCCTCCTTAGTCATTTCACACGTTAGATGCATTGTGTCTGTGCCAGCGTCAATTTACACGCAAAAAATTATCTTCTAGTAGAGTATCGCTTCGATTTGTATATCCTGGTTTAGAAAATCTTCAGGAGAGCTTTTAAGCAGGTCTTTAATAAATACACCAATATTTGAATTAATCAACCCTATGACTTTATTTTTATGCTTACCTTTTCAATTGTACGTTGCAGTTTTCCTGTTAGCAGGTTGTACGTGTTTAATAAATGCTACCGCGGCAACATGAAAGTGCTGTGAAGGTTTGGTTTCAAACTTGCGCTTTTCATTTTCCGTTTTGCATCGCCCATGAGAGTAATTTTATCTTCATAGTATTAATTATTATATCATATTTCCTTATTTATCATATAATACTCATATAATTAGTTGGGAGAACCTCACAGGTTGCCTAGCTACCATTGTCCGCATGGGAATTTTTAATTTAAGGCGTGTGAATTTTCCCACCCATCACCGTTATGTTTTTTCGTTTTCTTGATCAATCTTAAATTAAAGGAACTTGTTCTAGGGTTTTCAGAAAGATTACTGTAATTGTTATAATATTTGCAATAATAAAGCCTCTTGGGGAACTCGAACCAGGGTCACAAAATCTTGGTTGGCGCCTTACCCCACTGCGCCACATAGAACTGTTAGAAACATCTGTCGAATGCTACTAGATAGCAACTAATCGAAAATCCATTTCGCCCAAACTTCGTTTTTCTTTTATATATCTCAGTTTTTTTATTTCGAATTCATTCTATGATCAATAGTCCGACTATGTTTTCCATATAAAAATTGAAAATTCGGGTTTATGGTAGTAAATAATCAGAATTAGCGTAACTGTGCGAATAATGATGTGCGGTGACGCGAATATATATGAATATAAGAAGAACGTTTATACTTTGGAGTCTTGTGATAGTACACTTTTATTAAATTTTATATTATTTTATAGCAATATAGATAGGTTTATATGATGTCGGGCAGCTTCGACATGTCCGAATTAGAGCAGTTGATGTCCTCCAGTTATGATGTTCACATATGCAAGGTCGACGATGATAAAATGGGCAGTAATAAGAACAGGAAGCCTAAACAAGAAGCACAAATTGCGTAAGAAATTTCTTCTCTTCGGGGGATGGTCTTCTTGTTTGTTATTCTTCACTTCAGTTTCAATCGGCATATGGGAATGACGCTTTCTTCTGATAGGACAATGAACCCTGAACTATATTGCAACTGTGGAAACTGTAAAATGCTTCCGTATACTTCTGTTCCGCGTGAAAATTTTTGCTGCGTTGATAAAGATATAAGTAAAATCACAAAGTGGAACAGAAATGTGAAAAAGTTCATGGAGGATGAAGAAGAAGTCACGTGCATTACTCATTGCGAAACATTCCGCTTTATGTGTTTAGACAAACGGGTAAAATATTGCTTTTGAAAAAAATTTACGATATTATAGAGTGTTGGCAGCCATATAAAAACATGTAGACTGATGTCGGGCCAGTCATATAAAAGAGGCGAACTCACTAACAAGTAAAAGGTTGTAAATAATAGTTTAGAATTATTTTATTGTAGAAACTATCGATTCGCTGCTGCTAAAATCTATATAGCAAACGTTCATGGACACAACATTGGAACGGGAGTTCGCATAGAGCTTCCAAATTGTGTGCGAAACGCATTATGTGATTTCTACCCAGCCGAAAACCTCGCAGAGTATTCCACCTTTGAGGCAATAGAACACGAGGACGAAACAATTTTGTCCAATGAATACATGTAGACTAATAAATAATAAAGACCACACTTTGATTACGCTCAACCTATTAGTTCACCCTAAATTCTATATTATTGAAATATTCCTTGTACATAAATATGTAATATTTAGAAATGTCGGTTAGGTGTGAAGTGTGTGATAAAAACACCAAAGAAATGTGGCATCGGTTCCCAAGTAACGACATGAGGGCTCAACGATGGTCGATTTCCTTGCAATGGCAGGGGAAGTATGAAAATCTGAAGGCTTATGGATTAGATAACAGATCAATAAGATTATGTACCTGGCATTTTGATTCATCCCAGTTTATCAACAATGACCGATCAGGGAGACTAAAGAATAACGCAACACCAGTAAGTAAAAAATTAGATATTATATACAACTGATTTAGACTTTTTTAAATATAAAATGTAATCTTGAGTATATGGAAAGGGACGTAGTTCCGTATTCTGGAAGTGAGGATGATGAGGAAATGCCAGTGTTACACCGAGCAAAATTCGAAAAACGAAAGGTGACACCCACGCGTTAGTAGCTGATCAACCATGCTTTAGTTTCCATCTCAAGATTTCACTGCATCGCAAGCAGTGTCTAGTTCCCAGAGCGATATTAATGAGCCTTTTGTTGAAAAAATCAAAAGAAAGAAACTGGAGAGTGAACAAGTAATACTAATGCCAACCTACTCCATATTAGACAACAGTCAACTCTTATTGCTGTTAGATTGGATACCAGGTAGAATATTCATTTACTGAACACCAGTTATGATCAGGTTGCTTACAATGCAAAGATTTATCCGCAATCCGTTCATTTTCTCAAATCGGTTCTGTATTGAAAATGGAAACTGACTGCATTGATTGTGGTCTGTGGGAGTGGACTAGTTCGAAAAAGCTTAGCAATGATCGGCAGGGATCCATGTTCGAAGTGAATGTAGACTACATATCCGCCTCATTTACAAGTGGAATACCATATGAGGTGAATATAAACACAAACTTCAGTGTACTCCAAATTGCAGAGGATGATAGATTTCTCTTCTACCATGTCGCTGGGGATTCCCTGTCGTTCCACTCAGCAGAAGGTTTTTCACAAATATGGACATGAAGCTGTAAAAGATATATATCAGCAAGAGAATGACAAAGTTCTGAGCAAACTTGTGTGATTTCCTATATATTAAAATGTCAACAAAAAATTAAGGGGAACCAGTTATCTCTGATAGGCGATGCTCAATTCGACAGCCGAGGATTCAGTGCATCCATTTGCAGATATGTAGTCATGGACTATGACAGTCGATTGATTCTAGATTATGAGATAATGGCTAGACAGGAGGCGGGAGGTATATACTTCTGCAATTAAACGATTGGAAAATCTTTTAGGCAACTCCCCAAGAATGGAATTGATGTGTTTTGAAAGAGTAATGGACCGGCTGGAAGCAAAGCAATCTTTAGCCATTTCCTCATTTACCTCTGACAAAAATAGTTCGATCGTTAAAATTATGAGAGACCGATGGCCTCATGTACCCCACTATTTAGATAAATGGCACGTCCACAAAAATTTCAATAAATGTCATGATAAGGTTGCTCAATGAAGTCAGACCTCATCCATCATTTTCATTTAGGAGTTTAAACTGAAAAGAAATTCAGCTCTTGCAGCGCACAGAGAGCATATCCTTGTACATATATGGACATCCATATCGGCTGCTAAGGGCAATGGAGAATTAGCTGAGCTGATTCGATCCGCTGAGTTTCATTTACAAGACAAACATGTGCTGCCTAAAGAGGTATTATTACTTGAGTGAACAGAAACCAGCCTTTCCAGACATTCAAATTGCTTCAAAGATGTCCTCATCCCATTACAGCAACTGTTGCTCGTAGTTATCTCAACCCCGACATACCAAAACAAGCTATTCAAATAAAGGTAAAACAGATAGTTTTAAAGTTTAAATGTAAATCCAGACCCTGCATAATATGTTGAATGACTCGAACTTTCTCTCAAATGTTCGTAAATGTGCACCATATCAGACCACGTCACCCATCGAGTCGTTTCATGGAGTTGTAGGGCAAATATACATGCAAAAAAATATCTATTAGTAAGTCCAATGTCAGGTTCTTTAATAATTTCCCGTATTTAGCGACAAAAGGACGAGCGAAACTTTCATGCGAATGGCTATTCTTCATTACAATCAGTTGAAAATTTCCCACGGCGAAATGTTGCAAGCAGGGAAACAACCAAGTAGACGCACAAAATTTTCCCGTTCACAAAATAGAGATGTTGAGATATTGGCTTGGCCTAAAGTTACTCCTTCTTTCAAGAAGGAAGTTTTACATCGAGTAAGAGAAGCATATCAAAGGGATAAGAAACTCAAGCTGGATACTCGTAAGCTAGGTAGACCGCAAGCCGCTGCGAGAGTTGCTAGAAAATAATAGCTCAGATGAATCGGACTTTGAAGAATTTATCCTATATAGCGACAACGAGGAACAACAGTCTGAAATGAGCGTTACGTCCGACAATGAAGACGAATTCTCTGACGAGCAGCCACCGTCCACGTCTGTATTTCAGCCACCTAAGCCAAGATTTAGAATGAATGTTAACAGAAGACAATTTGAATCAACTCTGGAGGTGATGGGCTCATTATACCACGAATACCAGTTTTTTGACGAAGAGAACGGCCAGGAGCTTCTCCCAATTATGTATGCCAATTGATTTAAATGTCGAATAAAAATGTATCTCAAATAAAAGTTTTATCAACAAAAAACAACACAAATATTTAAAAAAAACTAGCCTTGCCTTAAAATCTCCATCACATCTGATCATCTTTCATCCTGCTCGACTTATCAACGACTAAAACCAAAATATTATGCAATTACGTATAAACAACGAACCTTATTAAAATATTGCGGGGGAAGAGACTGCTTTACATTCGGAGGCCAAGCATAGAGCTAAAATACAGAGATTTGATCATTCAAGACAAACGAAATTAAACGCAAATAAAACAAAAAAATCGAAAAAAGAAAAATTAGAAGCAATCTCGTCAAATTTGGTAGTATATTAATTTGGCAAAACGCCAAGTTGTCATCGCCCGTCGTAAACATCGGGCAGAATAACGGCAATTGATACGTTGCTGTACTGGTAAATTGCTCAGTTCAAAATAAATATTTTCGTTACAAAATGCTCGAATACCGTTATTTTTTATCAAAAACTATTTTTGCTATCATTATCAGTGAAATAAGTTCTATTAATTAAAATAAACTTGAAAAACCCGACAACATGTTCCTTTAAGTTCGTCTAATTACTGTCGTTGTAGGGTTTGCAAGTGGCGTTTCCTTCAGGACATCTGTAATGAAGATTCCCGTGGTAAGCCCCTCGCGCAGTCTATCGAACTAATGTATTTTATATATCAGGCTAGATTCAGATGCCGCCACCAAGATTGCTCCCGCGTAGATCCGGTGAAGAACAACTTCTCCATGTCGACCATCTACGAGCACATAGCTGTGCATCTCCAAACGGATACGGGGTTGGATATTGCTGTTATTATAGCGACATGTATTTTTTCAGGCGATCGGAGCATTTAAATCTGGGGTGCTCCTGCAGCAAGCAATATGCATTTGTGGCACTCCCATATGCCACCTGCCACCTCTCTAGGAACAGAAAGGAGATAGGAAATCACGCGGTATCTGTGTATTGGTTACATGGTTTATACATTTCTTTATTCAGATAACATGCAAGCAAATAACGTTGAATGAAGTTGATGCATCTTCTAAGATGCTATCCTACATTAAGCGTTTTTGCGGATTTCACAAGTATGCGATGGAAGACGGTTTGTGCAACTCTAGTTCGATATATCTAATATCTTGTTTTAGATAACGAACCTAGTCTAGTTCAGCAGCCAGTTCTGAACGAGGACGAAAGAATGTTGGAGGTAACAATCACCGTCTCTTGTAATCATTATGTCTTGCAGATGGGAGGGAATTATGGTTTTCCCATGGGAATGCCTCCTTATATGGGTTCTCAGATGGCCCCTAATATGCATCCGCCAGTGCCACAAATGATGTTCCCTAGTCCCTATGGAGGCATGCCGAATCCCGGCTACATGTTTCCTCCGCAGTTCCTTCCTGCAACTGGAGTAGGATCTACCGCGGAGGATAACAGAGCAGACGGTGTGTTATTCAGTATATCGTTGTTCGTCGGAAGATATACTATTTTCTATTTATTTGAATACTTTTTTAAATAGTGACCATAGGTGGAATACTGAGTTGAAAATTTAGGAAGACTCCTAATTGTTTGCTGTAGATTCCCGGGGATGTCCCCCGAAAATTAAGAAAACTATTTAGTAATAAGACCTATAAAGACGAAAATATCCTAGTCCACCATCGGAAGAACTGAAAGCAGATGGAAGACCTCTACTTTTCACGATAAAATTTATCAGGAAGACCCCCTAGTTTTCACCACTCACAATTGCACGGCATGGACTATTCTACCTATGATAGTGACACTGATTCTGTAATTTTTTGACGAGAAAGAGTAGTTCTCCTATTAATTTCTTTGGGTACTCGTAGTCAATGAGCATGCTTTTTTTCGATCCATGGATATCATGTTTTCCTGACTTACAATGTATATTTTATCTTCTGATTTTTAGGAAGTAGAACTCCGGCTCGAACGCCTGTTTATGGATCTCCACCCAGACCTACAGGTTGTAAATTCTTTCTACCACATAGATAAATGTTATGGTTTAGGCTGCAGAACACCAAATCCTTACACATCGGATCCCCCATTGGGAACTCCAGGCGGTGGCTTCAACCAGAAGCATAAGGACACCTCATTCAATGCAACGAACAACCGATTTGCTCCTATGGATAGTTCATTTAGTCAAATCAACTCGTCAATGAATGATACTCAGAGGTATAAAGTATTTAATTTGATTAATATCCTCTTTTTTTTGCAGGAATGACCGCGAGGCTGGTACAAGTGCTTACCGAGGAGGACGAGGAAGGGGAAATTTCCATGGGGATCAGTCTGGACGTGGACGCAACGGAAATCGAAGTTTCGGTGCTGGCACCAGCGCAGATTCTAGGTTTGCTTGCAATTCGATATTGTCTAACTCTAGTTTTAGAAGGGACGATGGGAACTCACGCCCGCCCAATAGGCGCGTAAGGTGCTGTTCGGTTCCATTTATGTTACTAGTTCAATATTTTTAGGGGTACGTCCCCCCGGTCATCTGATGATGATCAGCCACTAGCAAAGCGCCCCTCGGCTTCACAATTCAATGGTGCTGAGCGCCAGAGGTACATTTTAACTGGAGGATACCTTTATTCATTTTTATTCCAGGAATGATAGTGGGTCACAGAACAGAAATGAAGAACGGAAGCCGAACTCGATCCATTCCAATTATCGTTCAAGTTCTACTACCACAGCTCAGAAGCCACGTCCCCGGTATTGTAGTAATTCATGTTGAGTTAGACTGTTATCTTCAGGGAAAACACATCTCCTAGATCAGACTCGGATAATGAAAGACCAAGAAATGGCGGTTCTGATAACAGAGCTCCTCCACCATCTAGGTATTTCTAAGGCTGCTCTTAGTGTTTATTTGGTTGGTTTCAGGTCACATCCACCTCCGCGTTCTTCTGATGGCAGAAGAGGTGGTGGTCCATCAAGAACTAATGACATGTACGTTTTTGATTTATTTGTCTGCCGCTTATTGATTTAGTTATATCATAATTGTTTCTTTAGGAATGGTGGCGCCTCACGTAGCTTCACGAACCATAGATCTTCTACATCCGACGCAAATACACGGTACGGTGTTGAGTTGTCTTCGATAAACTGTTAATTTATTCTAGGCGACCACAGAAGAAGAAAGGAATGGGCGACATATCCGATCGCTCCGATTCAGATTGATCTTCTTAGTTGCCATTTTTTTCTTGTTTGTTCCATATTTTGTTCATCTCATAATCTAAGCCATTTTTAACCTGCATTTTATATTAAAGGGACAAATGCTCACTTGTTTTATCAATTGTTTTTTAATTAGTTTGCCTTAAAAAGGTACTTTTAGTTGAGTTATATGCAGTGTCTTAATCGTGTCTATATGTCCGAATGTTTATTCGGGTTATTATTTTAATTATAATAAACTTTTGTTTTTGGATCAAATTTCCATATTTGGTGGGTTTTGCGAAATTGGGGAAAGTGCGTTGTGTTTCATATATTTTCCCCCTTAATTATAATTTTTAATTTATTTGTTAGATAGTGTTGTGCTTCTGTGAATGTGCTTGTGTTTGTTCATAGTTGTGCGGAATCGTGCGTGAAAGTAGGCGGAGTCTTAGCTCTAGTAGGTCTGTCTACACATCTACGAATCTTTATACAGTCTTAGATTATTTATAACTTCTATGATCATATTCAGATTTACTTGTTTCTTAGCTGCAAAGACACATTTTCTTAGTCATACTGCTCCATTTGTGGCTGCAGTTAAATGTATTATGGATGTAATCATCTGAATTTTCTAACTCCATATGCCTACTTGTGATCTCCCAAATTTGTTTACTGGACGAATGCTCTAAACACTGAGCTACCACAGGCTTGGTTTCGTTGTTGACGGTTCTGTTATCTGAGAGTTCATGCATATAGAACTTGTTCTTTAAACAGACTGAATCGGTTGATTGTGTCTTAAGAGTTTAGAAATATATCTACATTTTAGGTATATAATCTGATAACAGATTAAATTTTTTGGTAATCTTCATTTCACACTTTAGCTTAAAATGATCATTGGCCGAAAGATCATTGTTTTTCGACGACTTTCCAAATTCCGCTAAAAAATGTCGTTTTCTAAACCAATTTGGCGAAGCTGCCTCTGCCATTTGGAATGTAATTTCACTTGAAGGTGCTAGTTTAAGTTGTATCTTTGTATTTCTCTTATTTGCATTACTTTCTACTTTTATAATTGTCATTTTTCTCATTCCTTCAAGTGTTTTTGTTAGTTTTCGGCAAACCAGTACAGCCTGCGCAATACGCCTCCATTATACCACCAACGGCCTTCAAAGCAACCTATCTAAGCACCTTCTACGATTCTAACAAAACCATATTTTGTTAGCTAGAATGAGTGTTCATCCTTACAAATGGACCACCCCTGTTGTAATAGAAGAATAGGTTTATTAGTCTTATTATTTATTAATTAAGCAGCATTGTTTATGTCTTAAAGGCAACTTTTTTAGGAACATTTGATTTTGCAAAGACTGGGTGGAATTATTTGGGAACGCCCCTATTTCAGACCAAAATATGTCAGGAATAAACCTTTTTACCAGTTCATATGGTATTATAACCATTTTGGTATTTATAGTTCATACATATAGTATGTACATATGGTGACATTTTCACGTGTGGATAAGGACGATCAGTTTGATTGCTCAACATCTTCTCTTAGTAATAGAAGCGGCCCTTTATCACAACTGCTAACAACTAATTTGCTAATATCGTTTTTATGCTTTTAATAGTAACATTTTACAAAGAATGTTACAATTATTTCCAAATAGTTTCGTCTTTCAAACAATAAAATAAATCCTAATCGCCGTGGATTTTATATTTATTCTCTGCTTCTGTTGTACACGAATGACTAATCCAACATAATTGCTGTAGAATATTTTATGGTGGAAATATCTTATGGAATAGTTTTATATTGTTCTATTGCTTACAATTGTTCGGGGGTTAATAACGAAGCACACTTAGTAAATGTAATGTTGAACCCATCGTTTAGGCGAAGTGCCAAACCCAGCGAGTGCGCTTTAGATTGGCCGAAACTAGTTAAAATAATATATTATCTTAGAATTATAAGTTTTTCTGTCTGCCAACTAACTTGTAATGTAATTAATCCCTCTCAGTTAGCCATGGGAGTTGTGCCTCATTTCGATTTAGAAAACTCGGGGCGGAACAGCTCCAGAAAGTTACCCTTATTCAGGATCAGTAGGATCAAGTGGATGTTTTCAATAGTCTACGGCGGTGATCGCTTAGTTATCCGAAGTTGATAAAAATGATCGTTAAAGTGTATACAAACATATATAAGAGAGGGCTTTTAAGCCCGTTGAGTACTTCCTTCAAAAAAGAACACGAAGAATGAGCAAGCACTAGATATGCGTCAAGCACCAGACTTGGTATAAGTTCTAGTAAGGTGGGAATCAATGGGCTGGCCCAGAAAGGGAGTTTTGTGAATATTATTCTTCCAGAAAGAACGTTTCCACCACAGACCTCAGTATAGTTATAGTCGACGGCAAATGTTTATGCTGGTTAAAGGTCTGGGCGCTCTATTGCCAGCGCGCAAATTCAAATAATTC
>JAQGAV010003489.1:0-12361 GCA_034691345.1 Phasmarhabditis papillosa | reverse complement strand
TAATTTTTTGAAAAAGAAAATTTTTCATTTGGTTGAAATATGGTTTTTCATGCCTGATACAATTGAAAATTATAAAAATTTTAATGAAAATTACAAAAATGATTAAGAAAATGACCAAAATGTGCCGAAACTATTAAAAAATTCGTTATTTCACGGGAAATGAACCGTTTCCCGTGGGAAACGTTTCCCATGCATACGGGAAACAAGTTTCGCGGGAAACGCGTTTCCCATGAAATGGTTTTCCATGCATACGGCCTCTGGTTACCGGCCGGGCCGGCCGGATAACCAGCTCTGGGCGGGGCTGTTTAACCTCTTGTTATCTATAATATATACCTTATTGAATATCCTACACGGCATCCTATTATAAACATTTATGATAATAGAAAAATATGTGCATTTGTGGGTGCAGCGCAACATTAAACATGAAAATCTATATAAATAGGAAACAAATGACAGTTTTATTTATAATTTATTAATTACAGAACTCCTAAAAAGTCTTTATTCGAAATTGATGACGACGTGGAGATAATAAGACGCCCTATTCTAAAAATAGAAGTTTTCTCTAATGAAGGCAATGGTAAGCAGAAATTGTAGCTGTGATTTTACAACGGGTGGAAATGATCCGGTCCGTTTTCAAAATTTTCCAGCTTTGGGCCGGTTCTGCCAGAGCGAACATGTGAATATTCTTGCCCGGACCGCCCGTTTACACATTTAGCGGACCGGGGCCTTCACGCTTATATCACCTCTGGATTTCACCTCATTTTTAATCGTCTACCGTTAGTTTAATTCACTTGATCTCCAAACTATTGGGCTTTACAAATATATGTAAGCCTTTTTACAGGGACTTCGGCTGCTACCAAAAATATTGGCAAGAACTAAGAAAGTTTGATACAAGTATCACTACAAAGACTCCGAACTTGATCTCACAAACAAAACTAATCTTCTTATTCCTTTTAAATATTTGTAAAAAAAGTCTTTATTTGCAATAAATAATGAAATAAATAAATATAGTGTACCATCGTTTCTATTAGAACCATCCAGCAAGGAATCCGGCCTCTCGTTTCGCAATAACTGAAATTATGAGAATTAGTATAATTACACATAATATTATTTAATACGACCAATAATAGAAACGGTTGGGAATTATTGTTTGTTTTTAACTCGAGATTAGGGGAACGGCGGCATACAGATATTACTGCAAATATAGACTGGAAATGGTATTTTCGATTGAAAAATGGTTATTTAACCTTGATTACAATTGTCTGCCAATTACCGTACAACCGCCCTGTCCGGCCCCTAATCGGCCTTCGAGATCCAGAACACGCACTATTCTACAAATCGCAGTGGCCCAAGTTGTATTAAGTGTTAACTATTATTGTAATACTCTAATAGTATTTGACTAAGCAAGCTCATCTAAAAACTGCTTGTTTGGTCAAATAAGAGTACCTACCGGATCCGCTGTCGGGTGTAGATGGTTTATTAGTACCACCGGTACAGGCCATTACTGAGGATATAATGTAGAAAGAAAGAACGAGAATAGTGAATAATCTGTAAAACATTGCGAATCTGTAAAGAAATAGTGTTAGTCCTTTAAATATGAGTTTAAAAGTAACTAAATTAATACTTTTGAATCTGTCAATACATTAGCAGTCCTTATTGATAACCTTACAAAATAAAGATAAATTGCAAGATTGTATCTTCCACCACTTAACAAATTCGTTATTTATAATATAAAGGTAAACATAACTGGATGTTTGTAAACCATCGAAGCTCGCTTATATATTGTACAAAAACCGTTAATATCCCTATTTGAATCGTATTTCTTCATTTTTCTTTCAGTTTTTATCGGATGACTATAAAAATGGATTTGCTACAACTGCCTAAATGGTATACAATTGCAATATAGCATTAATCCGGTTTTTCTTCTTATAAAACATACGTTAAGTTTTTCGGTGCAAAATAAGACAGATGTGACAATCAGAATTGTCTGAATAAGCAATTTTGTATTTAACTTAAAACCATAGCTCGAGTTGCATCTTGACTCTAAATCATTCTAAAACCTAATACGTGTTTTCCTCGCTATAACTATAACTTATAAAAACTTTTCTTCTTATTTTACTTTCTATTAATAATATACAACGTCACAGGCTGTTTCCGTATTTATTAAACAGAATTCTGCTTGCAATTGACCGAATTCGCACGGTCTTGATTACTTTCAAATAAAACCTTATTTCTAATTGAAAAACTCAAAATAGCAAAAGTAAAACTATGACTATGCTCAATAGGACGTTACTTATAAATAAACTGTCAAAGGTGGTCGGGGTTCATTTTATTTAAATACTTTTAAATATATAACATAATTTAAAATAATAAAATATATCTCCTAAAACTAAATTAAAATGTAACAAATTAACCAATCAAACAAGGGCTAAAACCCTTAAAAGTGCACGAGTTCCATTATAAAAGTACGTGTACGTGATAATATTAAGTCTACATTCAATGCTAAAGAAGGTGTTCTTAGTTAATATTTATTTTAATCAGTCCGCAATAAAAAGTAACCGTTATATTGTTTAATATTAATAAATATAAAGAACGGATATGTACAGCAAGTATTGTTACAGTCAGTCGGATTGAAGATTAGTTTTTCGATATAAAATACTTGTAAGGTAGACCAACTGATGTCGGTGCTATAATAATGCTGGTTTAATGGCCAAACACATAAAAACACAGATAAACAAATATTTTTTATACTTTATTTGTAATTTATTTATTATTTGTTTATTATTGGCAGTTTTTGTTTTTTCAAGTCGTGCAGGGGCCATATATAATTACAGAAGAAGTCAATTCGAGTCAATCAAGAGGAACATTGGTCTATTCGAAAGTCGGGAAGAAACTTTAAAATATAAAGATCTGCGTTTGACTAGGTTTAGAAGTCTCTTAATGATATTTGTGAAGATTTCTTTACTCATAACGAGATAACATGTTTGTTTGTTGATGTAAGACTAATTATTGGTTAAAACCTCATTCCGTTGTTTTGCGAGTATAAACACAATATTTACATTACAATTCTATAAAATTACCGAAAGATATATAATTTCATCATTTTTTCAGTTTTGACATGGAATTGGACAGAATTCCTCATTACGTTAGCCATTGGTTTATGACTGTAGAAAACAGACAAACAACAATAATTTATTCATAATATATTATATAACAATACAAGTTAACTTTGTAACGAGAAAACGTTTTAATAAAGGAAGGACTGGTTTTACCAAATTTAAATTCAAATAGTAAATTGAATAGAACCTTTAGTTAACAAATGTGTGTTACCGAGACGGGGGTTTTCTTTTTTTTGCAAAATACTCGCCCAATGAAGGCGTTAACGGTCTTCAGTACTCTTGAGAATAGATTCTGGGTTGGTGGGCTGGGTCGGGCCCATGCGGTACTGGGCCCAACGGTCGACTGTCCTGCAAAATTACGAAATTATTACGAACATTCGCTTAAAATTGGATTTTCCACCATCTTAGTACCCCAGATCTCAAGTTTTTATCGTTTAGGGAGTTAAGCATTTTTATTGAATTTCAAAACTCACTTTGTTGAGTTGCTTGCATCTCAAACATATGCTGGTACGTAGATGGCATTTGAATCTGAAATAGAATCAAATTGATAAGCATTAAAATAATAATCTAGAAGATATTTATTATATTATATAAATATACTGCAACATAGTCGTAGGTTTGTATTCTCATAGTTAATCGTTTCCAAATTAAAGAAGTTACAAAACTTGTATTTTTTCTGAATTGCCCTTAATTACTCAAGCATTTTGCCTTGTGAATATCGCCTTATTAAGATTCAAAGAAACGCAAAATGAAAGTTATTTACAGCGTCTAGGCGATACAACTTTTGATTATTAAAAACACAGGATGTTTTACAGTTATTATTTGTTTTTAAAGCAAAATATTGTGATAGAAAATGGAAAATGGCTTTTACGTTGAAAATATCAGTTATGGTTTGGGAGAGACGCCGAACGGGCGGGCCCGTTCCTATTCCTGGTTATATATATATTGTAGTGTTGATTATATTGATTTACTTTTTTGTTATTTTTAAAGAGCATTGTTTTTCATGCATACTATTGAAGTATTACTGACAGAAGGAGATACAAATTTATCTATCGTCTATATCAAAAGATAGGTTTATAAAAAGTAATTAAGCGGTTTTATTGTGTCTTTTATTTAAAAGTACATTAATTGTTATTTAACACCTCATTTCTCTAATAGATTGTACTATAAACCTCGCTTTTGATTTAATATAGACTATGACTTCTAAACTGTTTTGAAAGAAACTTAAATACAAAAACCAGTTGTCAGTTTGAATATTAAAATAAGTGACTCTTAAATAAGCAATTGACTTCTCGTTAACTCAATGGGCGGTCTTTAAGTCGGCAGGTTTCTCACTTTTTATCATCTACTTCTTGATTACTTTTATGGAAATTAGTTGTTTTTCCCACAAAAATGGTAAAGCCAAGAAAAAGTAGACCCCTTAAAGTCACGTTTTATTTAATACTTTAAATTAAATAAACTTAATAATGGGATATAAGTAATAAATGAATGTATAGTAAGTCTAGCTAGATGCTCGTTATTAAACAAACAATCCAAATAAGGACTTTTATAAAGTTTTGCTATGCATAATACTATTTGTAATTTAATAGACAATAGAAAACGCTTACGGATGTTTACCGAAAGGATGCTGATAAAGCAAGGCAGCTCCGCTCGGCACAGGTAAGTCCGCTATTTCTGAAATATCTTGGCATCGTTGAGGCTCGTCTGGCATTTTCTAAGTTTCGGTTCGGCACGGCCACCTCTTTGAATGCTTTAACATAAGAAGTTAAAAATATAGAAAAACTAACTTTTTACTTAGCTCGGCTCATTAAAGCGCTCGGTTCGTCTAGGTTTACATTGAACCAAATAACTTTAATCTTATTGTTAGACATAAGGATCTTCACTGGTAAGCTGATGGATAAAGTTTAGAACTAACAAAGGCTCAAGCCCGGTACAAATATACCCAAATAAATAAACAAAATAAGAACTTTACATAAATTTGTAATATTAGTCTTAGTGCTACTAAAACAGTAAGTGTAAAAGTTGAAACTACCAGCTTCTATACCTCCTTGCAGTTAATGTGTTAACTATGTGTTTTATTTAGGTTAATATAATCTTTATATATTTAATATTATTATTAGAATGGCGAGCTGTTTGTACTTTTTTAATAAATGTTAACTCCCAAGTAAGAGAGCTGTGAGAGCTGCGCAATTTCCGTTTTTTACTCATATTCAAAATGGGAAATTATAAACTGTGAAAAAGAGGATTGAGAGAGAAATATGGAGGATTAGAATAAAGAATGGGGTATTTACATGCCAAGCCGGTTCGAACAATTTCAAAAAAATGACAAAAGATTTGTTATCCCAAGGTAGAAATGAAAGTTCAAAAATGCTCAATGCTTTCAAGAAGACCATCATAATAGAGGGCTTAATATAAAATAACGAGATTTAAGGTAAACATTTTATCCGTTTTTTAAATAAAACTATTTAGTTTAAATGAAAGTTAATATAATCTTTGTTAATCTTTATTTATCTTTTCATTTAGTAGTTAGTTTCTATGAATGATAACTAATCTTCGGCGTATTCTTGTCTCTTTGACTGCCTTGAATATCTAAATTACCAATTCCATAACCTAAGCAACGTTACAAAAGGAAATATATTAAAAGTTACAAAAGGGGCTGGGTCGAGGTTTTTGATAGTTTTGTTTCCCAACCTTACTGGATCAGTTCAGATTCCCTGAACTCTTCATGTGTCATTGAAAACATGTGGTAACTAAGATGCTGGTTTCCCAAGCCTTCTGCAGCTACGGGAAGTCGAAACCACAGCCTCAGATCCTTAATAATGGACATTTTCTATGTTTCGGTTCGGCTCGGTTACCTCTTTCAATGCTTTAACATAAGAAGTTAAAAATATAGAAAAACTAATTTAAAAATTGTTCACCAAAAGCAAACGCCTACTCGATAAATTTTCAGCAATTGACTTTTGCTAAACCGTCCACCAAGAGGTTTCCTTCTATTATATTTCTCTCTGTATAGGTTTATTCATTTTGTATCAAGTCTCCTGTCGTTAACTCTATTGGTGGTCTTCGTCGGTAGGTTTCACACTTTTTATCTTCCACCTCCTGATTATTTTTATGGAACTAGTTGTTTTTCCCACAGAAATGCTAAAGAAACTCAAAAATGAAGGGCTGTGATATGAATCCATAATAATCCTATATTTCAATTCCAGTAATAGTAGTTATAATATAGAACAAACAATAGAACAATACATTTATTGTAAATAGATTTTATTGCAATTTACATTTATGGTTTTTCGGTTTTGTCGTTCTAGTTCTTGATTGGCTTAGCCGATGGAAATGGCAAAAAACGGATTCTTTTTCTGCGGAGCCGAACTGAGCGGGCTCCGACCCCTGAAGACGAAAATCAATGTAAAACAATAAATAAAACAATAATATATATATATATATATATATGTATTTAAATAAAAGACCTTATTCCACTATTGATAATTTGGTTTTTTGGTAATCTTCAGTAATTTAAAAGAAAATTAGAATATCTCCTCGTTATCTCCCTTATATGAAACCCATTTCCAGAGTCCGTAAAAAGTGAAAACCGTTATGAAGTATCTCTTGAACTGGAGATGCTTAAAATTGACTTTGCTTACCTCCATTCATCATAGCTCGAATTGCATAATTGCATTGAGTTGAATCTAAATCATTGTAAGTCAGCCTTTTCCCTGTTAAACCAAAAACGTATTCTTCTCGCTATAACTATAACTTATAAATCCTATTATCTTTAAAGACTTTTTATCTTATTTTACTTTCTATTAATAATATTTACAAAGTCACATGCTGTTTCCTTGTTTATTAAACAGAATTCTGCTTGAAATTGACCGAATTCGCACGGTCTTGATTACTTTCAAATAAAAACTTATTTCTAATTGAAAAACTCAAAATAGCAAAAGTAGAACTATGACTATGCTCAATAGGAAGTTACTTGTAAATAAACTGTCAAAGGTGGTCGGGTTAATTTTAGTTAAATACTTTTAAATATATAACATAATTTAAAATAATAAAATATATCTCCTAAAACTAAATTAAAATGTAACAAATTAACCAATCAAACAAGGGCTAAAACCCTTAAAAGTGCACGAGTTCCATTATAAAAGTACGTGTACGTGATAATATTAAGAATACATTCAATTCTTAAAACAATAATTATTTTTTATACTTTTTTATACTTGATACTTGCAATTAAAGTTTAATTGCAAGTAGCAAGTATAAAAAATACTGTGAGTATTGGCCCAGTTACAATAATCAAAATTTGAAAAGTATTGCAGTATCTCTTCTTACGCGTTTTTCAATGAGATTAATTCAACAATTCTTATTATTTTGACAATAAACTTGAGAGATAAAATTCCATGAACTACCTACCTTATACTGCTTATGCCTTATATAGTATATTCAAATGCTTCCAGTATCTCTTTTGAAAGGTTAATGTTAGAAAGAAGAAGTACCAGAGTTATCTATAGAAACTGAATGCATCTGTGAAATTGAACCAAAACTAAGAACCTTTTATAATAATAAAAATAAATGAATAGCATAGCATGTATACCCTTAGCTCTGAGTTTAAATCTCTCTTTTGAGCTGACGACATCCCAGAAGTGAATTATACAAGCCTTCAAGCCCAACTCCAAAATCCGTCTAGACAAATGAAGAAAACGATTACTTTGGCCAGCTATGGATATCTATGAAGCTAGCTTGATTCAGCTGACCAATGAAGATATATAAAGCAACTGGTATTTCATCACTAGATCTAAACATTCATCCATCACTAAAATAACTCTTCTTTGTTGTTCGTTGCTGTGTACAGAGTCCTTGTAGAGAAATTCAAACTTCAGCTCCTTTGGTATAAAATACAGAAAGAATAACTTCCAGTTCGATTTGCCGTAAAGTCTGCTCGGTGTGAAGGTGTTCTAGAGTCGGAAGAGAAAACTTTAGCTATCAATTTATGTTCCCTAGGATGTGCTGGCAATCTAGCTCTATTTATAATATATAACAAACATTAGAATAATACATTTATTGTAAATAGAAGTTACATTTATCGTTCTAGTTCTTGGTTGGCTTAGCTGATGGAAATGGCAAAAAAGTAAGAGAAAATGGCTTCAATTGCACTGCCGATTTGTTACGACGGGGCTGGTTCGGGGGCTGGTTCGAGGGCGGGTTCGGGGGCGGGGCGTTCGCCTTTAGTTCGGCCGAAAACATGGTCTTGTCCAATTCAGCAACCAAATGCTTCGTAAAGAAGTTGCACACCTAAAAATTGCGTCCTATAATGGTCGGATACGGTTCTTCATGGTTTCCAAACTGGTCTGGTCTGGACTGAATATAATTCAAATTGTCAGGCAAAGACATGCTGCAAGACTGGCCGCATCCCAACAGTTCTTGTACTTGCGGAAACCGTATCAACAACATATAAACTCAATATTCAGATCAGAAAGCCCTTAATATACTCCCATAGTATACCACAGCAGTCGCCCTAACCGACTCGGCTTAACCAGTTTCAAAAATCCAAATAGCTGTAAAATACCTCAGTCATAGTGGCTCTCTTGTGTTCAGTTGTAAAAATCTTCTCATGGACATAGACTTTGAGACGATCGGGAGCGTCACCCGGAAGAACCAAGAATTTCCCATCTTTCAGCTAAAATAAGTGTAATTATTTAAATTAACACTTCAATAAGTCGTCGTCTATTGATTAGTGAACCATTTATTTGATTCATCTGTTTTGTTTCGAAAATTGGGGTTCCAACTGACTGAGACAGATGTTAAGCTCCGGAAAACCCGAAACTCAGGATAGAGGCAGGCTAGTCTCGGAAGCATCCTTTTTCAGAACTGTCAAAGTCTTCATCAAAAATCTATCTAGACCTATTCGTTTCAAGAGTTACCGCTTTCTTTACGTCCATAGTTGTAGTCTCAGCCCAAGGGTCGCCGCCATCCGAAAACACCTCATATAGAAGAACTCCATAGCTGAAACAGAACGTTTATTTTCTACTTATCGAAAACTTTTATTTCTATTGAAACTGTTCATCGTTTCCCTCGTTATTATTTGGCTATTGAAATCCTCAAAAGAGTTCCTAGAAACTACGCTCATTCGAAGTGTTATAAATACTAGTTTATACACTTCCTACAGGGGCTAAAAGTTCGATAGTATTATCCAACTTAACAAACAATATTCTCCACTTTGTGTTCAATTTATTTGTTTTATCCAAAGAACTCTTTATATCTGTTTCCCAGTAAACACTTTTCCTATATTACCTGTATACATCAGTCTTCAGATTAAAATATCTCCATGCAAGAGTCTCCGGCGCCAACCATTTGGTAGGAAGCCTAGTAGGCGACTTGACAACGTAATGAATTGCGTTCTTAGACAAACCAAAGTCGCTGATTTTTATCTAAAATTGATTAATTTACTAAATGTTTGATGTTTTTAATCTACTTAAAGCTTGTTGTTCGTGTGTTGCCCGTCAATTGCCACCCCATCCACGGGTGGCCAATGACGAGCAAAGCCTGTATACCCGGACCTCGATCTTATTTATATTAGAAACTAACAATCTTGTCTTCAGTATAAAGGCAGTTTCTAGCGGCCAAATCTCTATGGATACACTTATTCTTGTGGAGATATTCGACTCCAAGGGCGGCACCATACGCCATATTGATCTTTTCCGTATTAGTAATGTGACCGGCATTCTTCTTCAGATACGAGTCCAGACCACCACCTGGAAAAAAGTTTTTAAGAAAGTAAGCAATTTTTTTTTGAAACCTCCATGAAGCAATTTAGCTTATTTAGCAATTGGTTATATATTGGAGCAATAATATAGGGTAGCGTATCCAAAAACTGCATTTGAAGGTATCGTTTGATGGCCGCGAGTATTTAGTTACAATTGGGGTGGGGTTTCACGAGATCAACCGGGTGCCGGGGCTAACCGGGTAGTATCAAAATAGTATTACCCGGTGCTCCACCCTAGCTAATAGCCTCCACGTAAATGAATCCTGCTGTTCCTTGGGAACAGGTTCTTTCCATTCTTTTGAGTACCGACACTTCATACCCATTGCTCACCTCGAATCAATTCCAAAATGATATAAATCGGTTGTTCATGAACTGCAACCCCATACATTCTGACAACATTTCGATGTTTGAAGTTCCGCATTAAACGGGCTTCGTTCATCATTTCTTTGATTTTGTCCTTGCCAACAGTGATTCCAGCAGTTCCTTTCAACTAAAATACAATGTTATTTCAGAAAGAGCTTGCATTAATTGTCTCTCACCAGCTTAATGGCGACATCCACTTTCTTTCTATTCCATCGTTTTGTGAGGACTCCACGGCGCACTTCTCCAAAGGCTCCTGAAAACCAAATGTAAACAATTGCTTAATATTATTGTATTCTTGATAGTCTGAGCCGCAAAAGTTCCAAATGAGTCAACTCAAAGCTACGCTTACCTTCTCCGAGCAACTGGTCAATTAGAATGTCCTTATGAAGATGTTCCCAGTTTTGTAGATCGATTGCTGAAAATAGTAATTACTACAAAGAAACTACAGTTCAGCATCTCTTTCAGTCTTTTCCCAAGTGAAATTAGTGCGCTCCCATTTTTCGGATATGCACCCTATAGTGAGTTTACTGTCCAGACGAAATTGGAATTGATCTTGCTAGGCTTATCTGAAGCATTTAAACTTACGCTGTTTTAGAATGAATTTGTTCTTGACCAAGTATCCATAGTTCTTGGAATAGTAAGCAATGAGGTCTCCCATCGTTGGAAAGGGATGATTCGACTCCACAGCGTAGCCGGTAGTCTTGCGGGAAACAATAACATGCTTGATCACGGGCTGCAAAGAGTCAATTAAATGTATTTAACGGAATGTTGCGCTCAGCTTTTACGAGATCTACTTTTTTAGGAACGGGCTCTCTGGAAAATGGTCAGGACCTTCACTGTTTCGAACTTCTCACCTTCTCAGACTTTGCATTAGGAGTTTGTGGTGCCGGAGCTGCTGTTGATTTCTGGGGTCCTTCCGTATTCATGGATAGATCTTCCTTTGTTGGCTTGGTTGGGTCCTGGATCAGGGAACGGGATCCGACATGAACTGAGATAATAATGTCCTTCTTGATATCCGCTTGCACTTGAACATTCTTCACGGGATCTTTCTAAACAAAAAATCGATAATGCAAGCTTAGTTAGGTTACTGTACCTCACTAACTCTTAGCAGATAATCACCTTCTTTCTTCAAAAGATCCGGTATGTCTTCGCGAGCCAAAAAACCATGGTAGCAGGGGAACTGACGCAGCATCTGAAAAAAAAAGATTTTAGTTTTGAGGGTTTGTCTAGCCCAGTTTTGAATTTGTTTTGGAATATGATCTCGCTCCATATTGAACAAAGGAAACTCAACGCTTCTATAAGTTGCTAGCTAGGAATTAGAATTCTATAAAGCATTCAATCCAGTAATAGTTCCAAGAAAAAACTTTAAGCAAAACTCGTAGAGTTTCTCCTCTTCAAGCTCGAACTCCTTTTTGTAAGCTTAGTCCTTTAATTTGAGATTGTTGCTCCAGCGGGCTCCGCCTACCTTTTCTTCCTCGGCCATTTCATCCACGGACAGCATTCGGGACTTCTGGATGGGCGGAGACGGTTCTAACATACTCATCGTAGAGGCTGCTGGAGATATTTTCAGTGAAATGAAGTACTCAGCGATGAAAGGGCCTTTTATAGTTTCTTTCTAGGGCTTAGTAGAAGGTTTCCGAATTTCATCTAGGTAAAGAGAATGCTGCAAAAAGGAAAGAATATATATATGGGAACTAAGGCTCTTGGGAAGTCGATTACGAAATAGCCCATTCCAAGAATATTCTACTTTCTTCTATTCTTCTATTTTTAAACATTTCGAAAATATGGTACAAATAAAAAAATAAATTGGCGAGCTTCGAACGACATGAGGGTGGGGCCATTAAAAATAAGTACAACTTTAAAGTGACGTAACACACTTGGTACACAAAGTTACAATCTATTATACTGAAGTAAAACACCCATTTTAAAAATATTTTCAGGATCGCAGGAAAAGTCAAATTTGCAAGATGCCTATCACGCAGATCAAAACAGGGCAACGAATAGCATGGGTTAAATCCCATTTAGGTCAAATAAAATGAGGTAATATTTCACAAAAATAACTCGAAGGAACACGCCCTAGCAAATTCTAGACATCCAATAAAATCACTCCAGCAATTCC
>JAQGAV010003488.1:0-12363 GCA_034691345.1 Phasmarhabditis papillosa | reverse complement strand
ACGCTCTTCCGATCTTTTTTCCCGGATGGGCCATGCTCCCCCCCCCCCTGCTTAGTCAGTGACTGTTTTAGACGCAAACAGTTTCTATCTGAAACTATTTTAACTACCCCTACTGCCATCTGAGCACCGCGCAATGCCATCCTGATTGCGTATATTGCCGTGGGGGCGAATATTATTCACCGCTCCTAATATTTGCCATCACTCATAGACGACGCCGGGGACCGGTTGCGGTCTGCCGGAACTAACCAATCGTCTTAGAGTACCGCACACGCGGCTTATTAGACACACCGAGCGGGCAGGTCAGGACCAGTTAATCGCAAATGAATCGCAAAAAAACGGCGAACATTTGCATTCGAGCAGACTTTTGAGCAGGAGCAGTTTTACTTACAATTTTAGGTTAATGATTTGAAGACCCGGGCTTCCGAAAAAATAACCATCACATAATGCTATTTATTTATTATTAAAAGAAACTTTTTTGCATAAAATATTCAAATGGCAATATTAGAACAGTGTATGGTACAGACAAAGTGTGGTGAAGTGAAAGCCCGTTGGTAGAACTTAAACTGCGGTGGAGTGATAAATGAGGGTAGCGGTGTCAAAAAATAAAAAAATAAAGCCTAGCGGTGTAGAAAATGGGGAACACTTGAGAGGCTTCCCATATTTTACACGCGCGACGGTGCTAAATAACATGCGGACATAAATATTACAAAATGAACCTAGGTACAGACAATCTGGGTAAAACTACTAAGAAAACGAATATAACCGGCTGGAGAATGAGCAATTTGGAAGATTTTTTTTCAGAAATTTAATCATTTTAGGATTAGAATTTAGTAGAAATAGTTTGGTCTGTCGTCAAGCGTATGGGCCGTCGGTAGATCAAGGTTGACAGGGGGTACTGTAGAATACGGGCGGTCCATAACTGACATACCACCGCCGCCGTATACGGAAGCTAAAAGTAAATAATTATGTAAAACAAATGATTTTGACTTGGAGATACGAAAGAGCCAAGCTCTGCCTAAAGAGAAACAAGCTCTGAATGGCCCTTCTAAATCCGTTATATAGTCTGTATCAAGAGCTATGTACATAGTATTCTGAAAAGAAGCAGTGTTTTATAAATGAATGGAAAATCGGTGGATTTGAAGCCTGTTCTTCAAAAGTACATTCATTTTTATATAACACCGCCTCTCTCCGGGATGCTACGCTAGAAACCTAGCTCATGATACCGACTATTATATTATATTCAAAACAAGCACCATTCAGTATAAAAACGCGACCTAATGTAATTTATCGGTTCCGAACCAGAAATACTGGGTTCACTGGTGCTAACCGAGCCCATCATTTCGTAACGGTGGGCCTTTAATTCGGGTCTTGAAACGAAATGACAAGATTACTGTAATTGACACCCGCGAATAGCTCGCCTTCAAAACAAATAAGCGCAGTCGCCCCCCGTCACTTCTCACGTATTGTGAGAAAGTTGTATAGGATGAGGACTATGGTAAACAGGCAAAAAGTCTAGTTAGAACGAAAGAAATGGGTCCCAGCACGATTGTTTTAGGGTTTAAACTAGGTGAATGATCAGAAATCACTAAGATGAGGGTTGTGTAAGCACTTTTTAGGCGAATAACCTCTAAAGAGTTTGGTGAATTGTCCGGAGAAGAAATTTTGCTATTAGTGATACGATTCTGCTCGATTTGGAAATTTGGTCATTTCGAAAAGCTAGAATTCAAAAAAATCAATAATTTTGCCGGCAAAAACTGGCATATGCTCTCAATCAGTTGCAACCTTCCGGCTGGTTACTGGCTGGTTACTGGCTGGGTACTGGCGGGTTACTGGCTGGTTACTGTCTGGTTACTGGATGGAAATTTCACGGACCGGTTCGAAAAAATGTGACTACGGGCTGGCCCGTTTCCGCCCCTTCTGGCAACATTTCGTGTTTCTAACAGGCCCGGCAGTTACTGTGATTGTACTCGCCTGCACTGGACATGACTCTAGCATCCTCTTCAATCTCTTGATCCTTTTGCTTCTTTCTTCTATGTGACATTCCATAACGAACTATAGCCATAAGACAAATGGAAATGATAAGAATTGTCATGATTATAGCTAAAAGGAATAATGTATATGAATTCGTTATATTTGTAATATTTTATAATTTTCTATGTGGCGCCCTTTGTTCGTATTTAAAAGATAGATTCAAAACTCTCCCGAAGAACCGTCAAAACAGGGCGATTGTAAAAATTCTCAAATTCAAGGAGTTCAGTTTTTAGCTTGTTTTTGACTACCTCTTTCTGATTCCAAAATTGTTAAAGATTCAACCTATCCTAAGTCTTTAAACTTAGGATAGGTTGAATCTTCAACATAAGTAAGAATCATATGAATGGGTTAAAGGATAAAGTGGCTCATCTTTTATTTATTGATAAAACCTACCTAGAATAATCCACCCGACCATGGAGATGGATCTGCCGACGATAGGGAGTGGAGCATCTGGCTGTGCAATACACAGATCCTCTTGTCTAAAATGAAAGAATAGCAAAAGAGTTAGCCTAGTGTTTAGAACAGCGCTCTCAGAATCCGTATCAGAAGAAGCGGTCAGTATCTGAGGCTGTGGGTTCGATTGCAAAAATGAAGTTTTGGAAATTCATTTTTGCTGTTGTTTTAGAATATTTACACTAGGCCAATACTGATAATACGATCCTAACTAGGTCCATACAAGAATCTGAGGTGCCGTTCAAAAATGAAGTTTACTCCTACAAACTTCTATGAAACCGCGGTATTTAAAATTAAAACACCGCACTTGGTCTACCAATTGCCCAGAATGACTAGATGGTTCTATTTTTTATCATTCCATCTAGTGCATTTGCTTAATACAAACAAAGAAACACTTTCACAAATGAATCAGCCGCTCCTAGATGCCGCCGCCACTGCACTTGAGAACAACTTCTTGCAACTTCTTGGGTGTTTTCGCACCGCAAACATATTTGAATGATTGCCAGGTTTCAATTATTTTAGGTCCCGAAACGATTGCCAGCGTTACGGGAGGCTTTTTTACCAAGCTCTTTTGGATGTTTCCCAGTCTTCGATCAATCACTTGGAATCCCGAAACGATACCAACCGTAATGGTGTTCCGGCAATAGGACATCCATTGGGTGATCCGTTACAGGTAGAAGTACAGCCGGGCTTGTCAATGTCAATATCCAGGTTATCTCTTAGAAGACGACGGAACCACTCCAATTGACTGTCACAGAACCAAGGATTTCCTGCAAAAAGGAGGATAAACATAGGCTTTCTTGAACATTAAAAAAGCATCGGAAACGGTAGAAATAGACTATTTTGAAGACAGTTGCGAAATGTTTAAGTAAAAACAGATGTGATTTGGCGGCACTGGCTTTGAGGTAGTGCCGACCATATGATTGGGAATTATAGTTGGGAGGTTGTGAGATAATAATGCGATAATAATAATTAGAGCACTATACACTTAAACTATAGGTTAAAGTTTAAGTATATATATAAAGTTTCCAAATTGTTCGATAGTGAATAATCAAAACTCTAGTTTTAGCCTTAACCCTTAATTTAAAGGTCGATATCCCCCTATTTTCGTTTCGGAACCCCCTGTATGCGCGCTCCAATTGGTTCAGTTGTTATTCTCTCAAAGGGGGTCTAAAAGTCGCGTATTTACCCTGCTGGGAGCGGTCATTTTAATGTAAACAATGACACATCACAGGAATGTAGGATAGTATTCTCACAAGTTACAGTAATCCAGGAGTTACTGTAAGTTCCAGTGGGGACCCATATGACATTGGATCGTACTTACCACAGGCGTAGATAACTCTTCTATCGTTCGGGTCAGGACCAAAAGTGTTCAGGAAAGTATCGTCGGGCATCGTTTCGAGCTGGTTGTTACTGAAATTATATAAAATATTACAATATTTTTGTTTTTCAAAAGAAAATGTTCTATTTTAAATATATTCTTATTTTGATTTGTACTATTAGTTTGAACAGTCAGGAACAATTCAATAATACCAGCAAAGCTGTTCAAACTCAACTAAATATAGATTTTATTAGGAATTTAGTTCACCTATAATATATATTATAGTATAGTCGGCGGACTCAGAGCTGGTACCGGCCCGGCATGGCCCGGCCTGAAATTTTGGAGGTCAGGCCGGGCCGGGCCGGCCGAATAACCAGCTCTGGGCGGACTTATCGCTTGCAGCTAAAGGTCTAATAAATTATAATTAGAGCACAGTTTTGCTCTAATTACTCTAATAAGATCTATAAAACTTGCAGTTCGTACAGTAACCCCTTGCAAGCTATTAGTCGACTATACTATTCTATGTAAAACAAAGCAAGGATGTTCACAGGCCAGTCCCTGTATTGAAATGTAATTCCCACTGGTATTTTAGTACCCAAATTCTGCTTTCTGGTGCGCGGCACTTTTTGGGCTAGGTCAGTGGCGAAATACAATCTCAGGTTATTTTCCCTTCGCTTCGGGAAGTTTCAGTTTGAGTGGTGGGGAATTAGTGAATTAGTCCTTTAAGGTTAGTTCCCGGAGGGGGAATGGACCGGTTGACGCGGAGTTCGGATTGGAGAAGATTAACCACAGGAAAAAGAGAACGGGAGGCAAGAGAAGCTATTTTAGAAGAATTATCGATTTTTCTAAGAAGGAAGATTGATTGAAAGGTACTTATAACAACAGACAAGTTTAGAAGGTTTCCAATTTATTGGCATACACAATTTGGTCAAAAAAATATTTGACCCCAACTCGATTTTGTTCAACCCATTCCTGTTTTAAAGGGCTATTTCGAGTTTCTTACCTGATATCAAGATGCTTTAACGCCGGAAGATTTGCGAATCCGAGTCTCTCAACATTGTTCAGTCTGTTTCCTTCCACATCGATCGAATATAGCTCCCTTAGTCCTTCAAAGAAATCCGCACGGATCCTACAACGAATGGGGTTACTGTAATTAAGCTCACAAACTTCACACCTATCCCTGTTTATCTAAGTTAAACTTTGCGACTTTGCAAACTTGCAAGAATAAAAGCGTTTTTTGCAAAGTACTATTGCTTTTGCAGTCAACAATACGGTTTGTTGAGCCGGCTATTTAAAATCTCAAGGGGTGTCAAAAAAAGAAAGAAACATCTTGTATCGTACGTAATACTCAGACACGGCGTTGTCCACTTTTGGAAATTGAACGTTGGCCTCGCGCCGAGTGGGAAATAGGCGTTGTCCACTTTTGGAAATTGAACGTTGGCCTCGCGCCGAGTGGGAAATACGTGACTGCGCACAAAATACGGCAAAGATAGGATAAGGATTTTCAACACTCCGTGGAAATTTTGTGCCGGTCTTGATTTTTCTGAAGAACCGCTAAGACATTTTCCCTAAAGGGTCTCGGGACTAAAATAGCGGCATTTTCCATCTACAGTAACCCAAACATTCACAAAAAATCTTGTTGACTCTTTGTGTTTTGGATCATTTTGCTAGTTCGTCGCTAGTCTTTTGCTAGTAGCATGAATTTGTTTGCGCCTGCATGACCACTTGACCAGGCGGAGGGCACTATATCTCATTACAGCAAAATACAACAGAAGAATGAAGAACATCGGGAATATTGATTGATTTAGCCAATTATTGATCGATGCATAAAATATCATAAGATAAAAAAATATATTCATACATATTTACATTACAGCAAAATAATTCTTTTCATCACACTCAGATATTCGGAAACAGCTTCAAAGTTATCTTTTCGAAAGGTTAAGTATTTAGATTCGAAATTAGATGTAAGACGAAATCAAGAGGTAGGTTTGGAGCGCGGTATCATGAAGAGAGACGGTATCTTATTAAATAGACTTACTGTGATAGTCTGTTCTTATTGAGTACAATAGCCTGAATCTGTGGAGTTCGTTGGAATGCACCTCGTTCTATAGTATCTACGGCAGCCTCGGACATCTCAAGACGAATGAGGTTAGGAATATGCTAAAATAGTTAAGTATATTTATAAATATATTGTTAAATTGTGTAAAATATAAGATTAGAGTATTATAAATATTCAAAATAGGTTTGCAATAAGTTATAACTAACTATAAGTTTGGAAATTTCAATCTCCAGAAAAAGGCCACCCGAACAAGTTCAAACCTGACAGGGTGAGCCCAAAAGAGAAAATTTTGAGAACTTTATATTTTAAAGATAAAAATTAGTGTTGTATTTAGAGAACTAACCATGAATGCATTATTTGGAATAACTGAGATAGGCGTCTCTCCAATACCAAGAGTTCTCAATTGACCAATATAACGGAACATTTGTGGTTCCCATGAGGGGAATTTGTTACCAGTTAGGTAAAGGTACTGTAGATTAGGAACACCCTGAAGAAAATAGAAGTTATTTTATGATACTGCTCTGAATTAACACCACCAATGTTACTTGATATTACTGGAACAGCTTAATTTTGAGCTTGGCTCAACCATGAGGTTGCAAAATTTCAAAGTGATAAGGCTTTTTCTAATGTTTTTTTGGCACCGCCGCTCAATTTCAATAAACGTGGTTTGCATGTAAACTGCCAGTGAACGGCGGATCGTGATCTGTCTGAGTAATCATTCCCTGCTTACCTGGAATGCCTGTGGAGGAATAACGGAGATTCCGTTGAATTCAAGAGAAAGAGAAGTTAAAACTGGGAAATCGAGGGCACCAACGGGGACCTACAACGAAGTTGGATTACTGTAGGTTCTGGAATACGCAGTCACGTACATCGTTGATATTATTGGATCCGAGGTTCAAATTAGTCAGAGTTTGTCGCTGATTAACAAGAGCTGAAGAAGGTACTGAATTCAGAGAATTCTTCTCAAGAGACAACTCCTGAAATAGAAAATAAATTGTTATAGAACATAAAACTGTAGCGCGGTGTTGTTAAAATCGGCGTGGTGAATAGTTTAACTACTGACTTTTGGTCCTAAACAGAACTATTTACTTCGACACAGTTCTGGTTTTGTGTGGTGCCGGATTCTTCAGGATACTTTTACAACATCTCATTTCAGGACACCGCTTGAAGTACGCAATTACCCCTAATATAATAGAGATGGTGTAAATCCTAACTAGTCCCTGCGCGGTGTTAAAAATGTCTACCTGTAGAAGTCTGAGTGGTCTGAATACTGTGGATTCTCCCAAAGTAGAATCAGTCAATCGATTCTCAGCTAAAGACAGCTTCACAATGAGATCTTTGCTCTCGTAAGCGTTAAATGCAGTCGGCAGAAGATTGCTTATCTTGTTACGGTTAACATAGAGTTTACGCAGATTTCTAAGTCTAGGAAGACCTGTCTGGGGGATCTGACCCAGGTTGTTGTCGTTCTGAAAGCAAGAATATTAGTTGCGGTGTCGAACATTTAGGTGGCCGTGTTTTTATTTGGGGAGCAACTTTTTTACAGGTAGTATGCCGGTGTCCGGCAAAAGAACCACATCTCTGCTCAATACATAATTTTTGAAAGTTTTAATTTGATTATTAAAGAAAGCCCTTTAAAAACTGTCTGTGTACTCAAAACTGAGTTGCAGGCGCGTAAATAAACACCGGAAGCGTGTTATTTATTGAGTAATAAAGTAAACACAGTGTGCGGTAAGTGTACTGTAACTAACCAGATCTAGTTCTGCCAGAATCGAGAGCAGAGGTCCGTTAAAGGCATTATCATCGATGTTCATTAGGGTGTTTCTGTTCAACACCAGCCGCAGAATCGTAAAATCTTGGAAAGCATTTGCGGGAATTGAGGTGATAGCGGTGTCGGTAATTGTCAGAGAATCAATCTGGAAAGACAAAAAATCAGATGCGGTGTTAGAATACAAGCATCGTACTTTTCTATAAGTTTATCGGTTTGAAATTTGTTTTTGCTTGGCTGGTAAAGACACTAAGCATTGCGTATCGACATTTTCGAATTTACGAAACCGTTTATTTTAAAAGGAAGTAAGAATTGCTAAATATTAAGGATATCATAAAATTTAAACTTAATTCCAGATAGAACTTTTTAGAAACTTCAGAAATTCGTCTAAAAACTTTTAAATGAAATGTTTCTTTCAAAAACTTAACACGTCCACAAAGGAGAAAATCCAACTTAAAAAAAACAATTGTTAAGATAAAACATGTCTAATTTAATAAAAGTACAAAACTATTAACGAAAAACAGTATAAACTAATAAAACTAATAAAAACTAAAACTAAACGTACGGATACATTTCGGGCCGGCTGAATTGCCTGCAGGGCGTTCTGTAGACTTCCCGCATTCTGACAAATAATAGCAATTGGCTCATAAATAGACGGCGCACACCGGCAGGGTGGTCCGGTAACGGGACATTGTCCGGTTACTGTAGTTAGTATTAGGGTGGCTAAGACCACCAGAAATGTGCCTAATGTCATTCAGATATCTCGTTGATGTGTTGTGTGTAAAGGCTGCTCTTGTGGGGAGAAGACTATGTGAGAGCTGCTGATGCTGCTGCTAGAGGCGGGCCGATTGAGCGCAACTACCGCCGCGCCACCAGCAAACCGGACCGGAATGTCTGAGCGGCGGCGCACAGGTTACCAGCCAGGAACACGCGGCGGAATGCGGATAGCAGGTCACGTCGTGGTAATCAGCACTCCTGGAACTACTAACACTATTTGAATAAACAAAGAAGACAAAGGTCTCGAGACGAAATATGGGGTTACGGTAACTGGTTGTAGAGGGTCGCGTGCAAGCAAGGTAGGTGCTTGAGAAGTGAACCAGATGGTTATCGATCGTTACGTAAGGGAAAAGAGCAGAATGTTAATTGAATCATAAATGTAAGATTAGAACTATCCTTATTGACAGTTGGAGGTAATATGGGCACTTGATAATGTAGAACGGTAAAACAGTGTACCGGTAAACCGGTATTCAGATTTTACTCTCGGTAAAAAGGTATACCCGTTACCGTCTAACCGGTGTACCCTTTACTGCACCATACCGTTTACCCACCCTGATCTGAAAACTATTTGGCCGGATTTGGAATGGTTGTTGAAAATAGATTTAATTCTTTAGCGTCGGGACCTATTAATAACATGTTGTAACTGAATAGGAAGTCACAGGGGCGAGAAAAGCCCGGCTACATGGTCTACATTTCACGGTCGGCCCGGCCCGACCTGTCCAAACCTTGATCCAGCTTTTGAGAATCTTACCCCTGGGAAATCCAGTAATAATTTTAACATAAGTCCCTTGCAGACCTCTCACGGAAGGCCCGTGCCCGGCCCGACAAAAAAATTTCAAGGCTGGACCGGCGGGGCGAAAATTCGAGAATTTCCCATTTTTACACCCGATTTGACACTTTTAAGCTCAATTTAGTATAAAAAGCCCTGTCCGATGAGAGTTCTTGTCCCTGGTATCCAGGAGTTGGAATGGGCAGACATGGGACGGCCTACAACTCCCGCAGGTATCCACATTTTGAATCTTCAATTTCTCATTCCATAGCATAATGTTAGTCTATTGTAGTATGAGGATGCTGCATTTCACTGAATGATCAAATTAAACAAACAACATCGCCAAATGACAGCACGGACAACCGACGTTTATGTCAAAAAGAGGGAAATGGGAAGACTTCCTAGTTAGGATATTCAGTCTGTGTAGATAGGCAGACGTGGGGATATCTCAGGCGGGCGCGGGCCGGGCCACTGTCGGGCACGAAGTTTTTGAATGGGGCCGGCCCTTTCGAAGCCCTGATCAAGGGGATTTACACTCCGCGCCACTTTTTGAAAGCGATCCTATTTTCCAAGTTTTGGGCTACTTACTTTTAAGTTGACGAATAAGCTTTCTGTTGAAAAGATTGCAACATAAATCAGAAGAGGACGCTGCTGTCTATAGTCTGTTGCAACAGCTAGGTTTCCAGAGCAGATGTTATAGTCAGTCTTCAAATCTACGGCGCAATTCCAGAAGTCAAAACTTATCGGCAATCTCACTTTCCTACTTTCACAGTTGAGCAAAGTTGAGACATCCAGGCATAGGTTTCGTGCCCCCGAAGACAGTCTCTGCTCAGAAGATTCCGGAATCAATGGCCGAAACACTGCCTCGAAGAAATCTACTACTAGTATGATGCGAGTGATACAGGAAAAAAACACTTTAAAAAAACACTTTTAATACTAATGTCCAACCTCCACTCAAACCCTTTTAACCCAGGCTTAGCCCAATTTACATTGGTTCAATTGTTTTTCTTAGTGTCTAGGTTCAGTGAGAGGTCTGGGCTTTCGGCCCGGCCTGGGCCAAGTTATCTAGACTTTAAAGCAAATCAACAGCCGCAATTTCGAATTTCGCAACTTCTAATATGTTTATGTCCAGAACCATACCGTCCAACAATTTCACAATTAGTTGCTCGTTCTTGTTCCGGAACGGACACGGAGTGTACCGTTTTTGTTTGGCGCCTAAGTGCCGTGTTAATCTGACAATAATCTGCCGGCAGTACACGCGCAACGGCGCGGCGGCTTTTCCGCCACCGCCCCGAGCAAGGGGCCGCCGGCGACGGCGGCCAGTCCGCCCTTCATCATGGTCGCTAACACAAATAATCCAAAAGACACATAAAAGGAGCCGGTGAGGAAATCAAGAGAAACGAAAACAGCTGTTATGAAACTCTGGGGCAACAGATTGGCTGCCGGGGCTGGGAATTTAAAGCCAGGCTCAGGCTGGGCCAGGCTTTTGTCTGACCCAAATTCCCACTGCGCAGTCCGCAAGCTGAATGGTACGTCTGAAGCTTATTCACAAGTAATGGGGCCGTGGTAAAAAATTTCATGGCCTATTTTGCAACACTTGTCCTCTCGATGTTTCATAAATACAATCTTCTCATGAACATGCGCAGAAGATACGGCACACACCATGTTGAATCAGTCAGTTTCGTCCGGTTACGAAAATGGCAACAACTCTTCCCACGAAAACTTTCCGTCCTTGAATATCAGTGCATTGAAGGAGCACTTTTCTGGAATTTGGAATGGTCTTACTGTATTTTTGGCATGGTTTGAGCACAATAAAACACACTTGTAGGTTTTCGTATGCTGAATAAACGAATATTCAACCGGGTGTGGTCATCTTTATTCTATTTTGGAAACGGCCGGTTGGGAAACGGGATGGTCCCGTCCTCGCTCGCAGAGCTGTTAAACCGGCCCGGGGTAGGCCGTTTTTCAAGTCTTTTTCTACAGGATCCTGGTTTTGCAGGAATTAATAAGCAAATTTGGGGTATATTTGAATTTTTTTTTGAAAAAGCGATTTCTCAGCACAAGGAAGTCATTGAAAAATAACAAAACATAATGGTTCGGGGGCCCGGCCCGGCCGAAATCCAAAAAAGTAGGCCGGAGCCGGTTTAACAGCTCTCACGGCTCACCGCGCCCTAAGGCAAATGGACAGAGCAAATTCTGACCGGCAAATCTTGATGCACGAAACCTGGCTTATTTTGTTAATCAAAGTTGTGTTCAATATATATCAATCGAAAGAGCTTGTCAAAATCTATGCGACTGAGTTTTTTCCAATAATTTCGTTCATTTGTTCTCATAAACGAACAACTTTAATATTTTAAAAGGGACACAGTCCTTTATTCCGTTTGCCAGCTTTGGCGAGCCGTGGCGGAAAGGGAACGCCTATTCCCGGCGGGAACGGTTTTCATTCCCGCCACTAACCCATTGAGTAGCTAGCTAAGCCAGACAAAACTGGAACCTCCTCCGCAGCTGGAAAAAATATCAAAACATTTCTTCTTCTAAAACTTATCGATGTACGTCGGCGGATTTTCAAAAGGCCACGGCCAGTTGGGACCATTCCCTTTTACGTAAAACATAAATAGCACAAGTTACATAAAGCGCAGTATCATGGAGAGTATCGGAGTTAACGGTGCGAGAGCACATTTCCGGCCCACCAACGGTTCGATTTTCCAAAAAGTTTGTTCGGCCATTCAAAAAAAAGATTGCTGCTTTTACAATGGTGTTAAACAGTGGATCTGCATGCCATTCCTTTGCTTTTCAGTCTATTCTGAATGAAGTATATATATATGTATATAAATTTTGGAAACGAAAATTAATGCGCTGGTCAACCAGAGACGTGCATTTTTACCGGCCGAGCCGTGTAGATACGAGTCGTATTTGCACGCAAATTAACGGAGACCTACCGTTTGACTAGCGGATACGTGCAGGTACGGCTCGTATCTGCACCTCTCTAATAAAAGGAAATACTAATAAAAGTATCGTTTGCTAGCAATGTTATGAATTTTTAGTTTTACAGATTTACAACGACGCCATGCTCATGTGTTCTTGTCTAATGAAGAATAAAAAAAAAGTATGTATTTATTGACCTGTAATCGCACGTATCACACAAATAATTGGAGATTTCTTCGGCGCAGGGTTGCGGCACATCT